>CAEFZX010025753.1:0-53509 GCA_903066825.1 Alfaro cultratus
CTCCTGCCTCATGGCAGGGGGCGCTGATGATCCCAGACATTGTGACTCCACAACTGCAGAGTAAGAAACAGTAACAGTGATCAGTATATATATATATATATATATATAGAGAGAGAGAGAGAGAGAGAGAGAGAGAGAGGTGATGGAGAATTGCTCTCTGCTCAAAATAATTTTACCAACCATGGATGCAGCTGAGAGAAAGAACATGACGAATGCATATCTAGTTTAGCTGCATAAAATCCAACTTCCTCATTACAGAGGAACTTCGCTTTGGTTCAGGTTATCTCTGTTCTGGGGAAAACGTTAAAAACTGACTCATGCACAGCGCTCTGCTTTCTCATGCCACTGATGAGTAAAAAGCCTTTAAGGAAATGTTTCTATTAATGTAGAAGCATAACCTCATTCTATTTTTTTAGAACAATCTGTCAGTTTTAGCACATTTATTGAAAGAAAAACTACACTTTGTTTTTGTTTTACTTTTACTCTTTTGCATGCCTAACAATTCCAACAAATTAAATGCAACCAAAGTATTTTTGAATTACCTTCTCGTCCTACAACATGATCAGAGAGCGATTCAATGTCCCAGTTAGTAATTCATGACTGTTTCCCTGGTAGATGAATATGACATAAAGCAGAGTCTTGTCTTTTTTTACTACAGAAAGATGTTCTTGTTAACAAAGGATTTGCATTCACCGTAAAACAAAAAAATTATAAATCTCCACAGCTCACTGTTAGCAAAGAGCAACTTCTTAGGGACATGTCCAGCACTTGTGAAGGTGAAAAATATTTTCCCATTACTCCTAATTGCATACAATCTTGGCTAAACTCAGAACTGTACATGAACAAGTATATTTTGTGTTGATCTGTTAGATCCTAGTAAAATACACTTCAGTTTGTGACTTCAGTGTAACAAATTGTGACAAAGTTCAAGAGGTGCAAAGACTTTCGTGAGATACTAGCGATAGAATGGCAGGAATTGGTAATAGGTTGCACTGTGGCTCCATCGATTTCCACTAATTTATTGGCCCAGTTTATCTTGTTTAATCTTCTGCAAACCAACAAGCAGAACCTGAGTGAACTCTTAAAGTTCTGATCAACAACAGCGGGAACCTTTCAGTGCCCGTTTATGCTGAGTCATCTGGTGGATTCAGTTCTGCAGCAAGCAGTTCTTTAGGTGTGTATGAGATAAAACCCCAGCATACTTTGGCCTCACACACTGAGACAGAACCGGCTACCATCCCATAGATCTGTGTGTTGCAGTCAATCGCCTGGGAGCTGCGTGAGTGGAGCCAGCTGTGTGCCTGCGTCTCACTGCGCTGAGTGAAATTAAACCTACAGCCTGTGATATCATGGCTAGATCGGTTGTTTCCGTCACTTCTTGTTCTTCCTCTACGTCGACTTGCAGTTATTCACTTTGCATGCCTGTTTGCTAATGCGCTCACCAACTCGACTCCTGACTCCAAAGCTGGAGGGGGGGATCTATTTATAGAGCGCTCTGCTCTGCACTGAGCTTCCAGCATGTTGGAGGGTTACAAAGAGTAGATCACAGAAAAAATGTTTTTTTTCTCTCTCTCTTTTGTTTTTTCCCCCTCATGCCTCTTGACCTGTAGAGAGCAACAGGTCTGCTACGATTAGACTAACCCCGGCTGTTTTCACAAAGTGTGACTCTATTAGCCATAATAAATATCAATCTACCAGCGGAGAATCGTATTATATATGACTTATGATTTATGCTGAGTTCATGAATACCAGACAGACTGTGGCTTACAAGGCACCCGTCTCTAAACCACTTTGCATGTCAACCTTTCCTCTATGAATCCCAACTTCCCCCCTGCTTTTAATGCAGGCCTGCATTATTCATGGCCTTCCCCATCCATCCAGAACCCTTCCAGGCCTTAAACCGGGGCAGTGCTCCGTGTAAAAAAGCAGATGGATCCAAGGTTGCTAATTGGATTCGTCTCAGATCCTAAGTTCCTGCACTCAGCCAAACCAGAAATGCTTTTATAAAATGTTATTCCGTAACAACAAAGGACATAGTGTGCAAACAGCACAGACCTCCCTTCATATGGCTTCTGCTTTGGCTCTTGTGCTGCACCTATGAACGAGTCACAGAAACGTCTGCCGTCAATCTGTAGAGGAATATCGGGCCACACTTCTTTTCAAAATTCATTTATTTTAGCCATTTTATGTAGAAAAGGCCAATTCAAGGTAGCATTTAGTATAATTTGAACCGAGGATTTGACTAGGCCATTTCAAAACCGTAATTTTATTTATTATTTTTTTGTGCTGGAGAAGTTGTCATTGCACTCTTGTAGTAGTTTTGAGTAATTTTAGGAATCTTAGAGTAATCTTGGTGTATACAGACAAGCTGATTAAATTGTGACAATTTGATTATAGTTGTACTAACAGGTTTGGATGTTGCTAAATATTCTGTATGTTTTGATTGTAATTTTATTATGGTGATTGAATGGTGATGATAGTTTGTCTTTAAGGAGGAACTTCCAATATAAAGCTTGCTAGAGAGAGCTTAATAGCCAGCAGCCTAATGCGTTTTGCCATCCTGAAATTAATTCAGTGATATTTAAAGTTTTGGAGATTTTTTTTTATTCTCCTCAGATTTTTGTGATTGCTTTTTTTTTTTTGTTATTGCTTTTTTTTATTATTTGGTGAGGAGAAACATTTAAGTCAAGCACCAGCTGATGCATAAAGTGTGTGAATCGTCCTTCCAGTGCCTGGCTAAATCCTACACAGGAAGTGATGGAGCGCTATAAAGCTGACATTAATGTTATTCCTACCAGAACGCCAACACACACTCACACAGACAACCCCGCAAAGCAATCCAGTAGAATCACAACCAATTTGCAGATTTTAGAATTAAAATTTCATACTTTCTCAGACTCAAGTTGCCTGGTTTTATAGTATGAATACAAAATTTCACCATGAATATGATGCAAATCTGTAAAATCCAGTGGATGGATGGATGACAAAAATATGGAAAATATGTATGTATGGATTTAGATAATGGGTTAAGGAACAGAGTCTAAAAAAATACTTAAAAAATATCATTTTAAAACACTTATCAAACAGTATTATCTTATCTTAAACAGCTCACTTTTCAAATAAACTCTGAATCAGTAACATTGTTGGAGTCCAGCAAAAGTTCCAACCAGCTGAATAACTTTATACTGTCAGAACCAGAACGGATGGATTTGCTTTGCATTTATTCCATAAAATTATATAAAAGAAGAAAGAAGAAAGTTATATTACACTTAAACACAGAAATAGTTCTGGTGGTAAACGACCTAAAAAAAAAGCTGCTAAGAAGGGGACGGTGAATATGATTATCTCAGGTTTAAATTAAAACACTTTGAGCCTAACCTTTTTTAAAAACCTTACCTTTTTTAACATCGTAAATCTAAAGACAAGTCATTTCTAGGATGCTTGTTCTCTGACATCAGAAATAAAACTAAGCTGGTAGTCTAACAGTTCTTTAAAAGACATATTTGCAGAGCGACAAACCTCCGTATTTTAGTTATGGAACTGTTTCTCATTGAAATGAGGCTGTTTTTGGCCTTTCCACACATATAAACCTGAGGTTCTGAACAGGAAGAACCGATCCACCAGGAGGAGCACTAATGAGTTATTGGAGAGTGTGCAGAGACAGCAAGAAGATGCTCATAGAAAGTGGAAAGCGAGCTTTAGCAGAACAGGGATATAAAATGGTTTTGTTCTGGGGTCGACACAATGGTGCAAAAAAGGATTTTACAAAAAAAAATCAAGAAAATTATGGACAACCCTGACCAATCCCTTCATGAGACTCAAATTTGTTGTAACACAGGCAGATAAATTATCAAAACTATGAACGATGACTGTGAGCAAGACGAATCTCAAGGCGGTTATCCTTATTCTTAACTTTTTTATTAGATCCGTCCTCTGATTTGCTTCAGTTCAGTCTTTTCTTATATGTAGGGTTATGTTTAATTATTCTTTGTGTTTAGGACTCGGAGGTCTCAAACTCCAGTCCTCGAGGGCCACTGTCCTGCAGTTTTTGGATGTGCCACAGGTACAAAACCGCTGGAATGACATGGCTTAATTACCTCCTCCTTGTGTAGATCAGATCTCCAGAGTCTTGCAAATGACCTAATTATTCTATTCAAGTGGTGCAGCAGAGGCACATCTAAAAGTTGCAGGACACCGGCCCTTGAGGACTGGAGTTTGAGACTCTCTCTCGCCCCCTTGTGTCATCCTCGCGCTCTGCGCCCTCACACCTGCAACTCATTAGCTAATCAGCCCCCGTCATTAGCTCCAACCTTTAACCTCCTAGTGTTTATGCATCTCTCCTGCTGTCATCCCTCCTGGTTCAACCCCGTCAATGTACTCGGTTCCTTTCTGTGTTCTTCTGGCTCTTTTGTAAGTGACCGTTTTATCATCGTTTTGTCACAAATATCGCCATTTACTCCACGCCTCTGCCTTTGGTTCACTTCAACCTCAACAAATCATGTCATGACGTTAAAATTTGATTTAAAAAAATAAGACATTTTAATTATACAATGACCAAATTAAAAGCGTGACATTTGTATCCCTGCGTAGCTGTAATGATTGAAAGCAGGTGGCGTCTCGTTTATTCTCCGTGGCAACAGCTCGGGTTGATTACCCTGCGACCATTTAATGCCCACAAGCCCTTTCAAATAATCTCCGCTCCCTTGCTGAGTGGAAAAGTTAATGTGCCAAATTACGGTTCTTGACTGACACAATCTCCTATTTATTCCAGGGAACGACTACCTGGTTTAATAAGATGCATTTATTTTTTCCTTAGAGGAAGTTGAATTATCTGCTCGGATGTTTAGTTTTGGGGAAAAATCTATTCTAAGGAAATCTATCACTAGTCTCCACTGTCAATTACAGTGGAAAAATGAAGTAGCTGAACTAACCTTTTGCGGTTAGTTGGGATGTTTGGCTTTTTTTTCTTTCTGTTCTTCCACAGTAATTTTAACTGCTCACGGTACTGACATACAAATTGACACCGTTTGGTGAAAATTTTGCCCTCATTTCAACTGTTAAAAAAGAAGCAAATTGATATTTTGCCAGTTTTATCCTGACAGGACTGCAAAAGTTAATGTGCACTTCTTAATAAGACGCTTTACTTAATGTGGATTCTGACAGAATATTTGGCTGCTTGGACTTGGCGTCATGTATGGAACAAAATTGGTGTCAATAAAAGCAAACAAAGCTTCTGAACAGGAAGAATAAACCAAATTAACTGAGTAAAAGGACAAAGTCACCCCAAAACACATGACTGCATGAATGATTTTATGTTACTGAATTGATTACATTCCTCATGATTTTTTTGCAGTTAGTACGTGGTTGTTGTTTGTCCTGTGTGTATTTGTGCCTGACAACCTGTCCAGAACCTACACCACCTCTTGTCATATAAAATACTTTATTAATCCAAGAGGACAAATTAAAGGTTTTAACTTATATTATGCAATTTTCTTTAAAGAGTTGTAGATGCTGATGGTTGTGGGTAGGAAGGAGCTTCCTTAGCCGCTCAGGGTTGACCATAACTTTACTGGTTTATGAAGACTCCTTGTTGTCACAATAATGACCAGATGTTCCAGAACCAACCTTTATTATGTTTTTCTTTTTTAGCCGTTTTAAGGCTAACCAATGACTGCTAGAGACGGGTACCGGCATGCAGCCCCTCATGGACAAGTGAGTATAGACAATGGATGGAATGATGGTATATAAGGCTGTTTGATCCAACCTGAGTCAAACATGCTTTAGCTGCAAGTCGGGGAACCAGTGCTAATTGTTGTGCTGAATGTTCAAAAAGTAAAGTTTGTACAGCACTCTCTGTCACTTTAATTTAACAAGACAAAAACTGTCAGTAGTGGTCGTTAATAGTAAGCACCTGTTGCTTTTGGTAGCCATATTGGTCTTCCCAGTCTTCAGTGGATGTTCTCGTATTTTGAACGCAGTGTGAATAGAAAGTCTCAGAAAAAGCTTGCATGTTTAAGGCATTTAAACATACGAGCATGTAGAATTTGGATTGTTCTACTGAAATAAACAGCATGTTTCCCCATAATGCTAAATAATACATGTGCCCCTTTTAAGATTTATTATGAGTAAATTGGAGGGGGGAAAAGGTAATGCAAAGAGTTTTTGTAAATAAATGGAAGATTTATAATCTACTGTGCACCAATCTCTGAACACCTTATCATACACTATCAGTCAAACTGGTTTGGTGAGTTTGACTATTTTTGAATAAAATATTGGTAGACTGTACCAATACTCTACCAACGTACTAATATTCTACAGTAGTAGAATGTAGTATATACATTGGAAACACATTGGAGGACACAGGTACCAATATAAAAAAAGGCAAAAATTTCTCCATCACTGCAATAATAGAAAAGTAACATTTTCACATCCACTCAGAATAATTTGGTAGATCCTGTAAAAGAACAGTCATGTAGTTCTCTCCTTGTAGTTATTTATATTAGGAAAAGTTATTGACAAGATGATAGTCTTCATTCTGTTCTAGCAATATTCTGTGAATTGTAACCTCGCACAGAAAACGTTTTCTTTTAAGCTTTGTTGAACTAATCAGACCTTTTCTTGGTGGTAAATATATAATGCATATTTTAGGAGCAAACAACATTTTTGACATGCATATTTTCTTTTACTTTTCCATTTAAACTTCAAGGTTTGTGTGTGCTTGTGTTATGTCTCTTAATTTGCACATGCAATTTCTAGAGGCAGGTTTTGCAAGAATGTTGTTCTGGCTTGGGTTTATTTAGAACAAAGAAGACCAGATGCAGTTTGGATTCCACCGTAAAAAAAGATGAAAACAGCTCCTTGGTTTAGAGCAGATCTGAAAGCTGCAAATCAGCAGCTACAGCATAATACACTTCCTTTCAGTGTGTACAACACTGCAGAGCCTCCCACTCTCCACTGACTGGTAATGCAAATATGCAATCAAAAGTTCATTCTGGGTGCAACTGGCTAAGTTTTTTATTTTCCTCTTTATATTAGCCCCTCTGGCCTATACAGCTCTGGGTGGTGAGTCGTATCCTCCATTTTAAAAGCTGTCACTGATTCAAATAGTCATATTTTTGCACTTTTAGGTGAGTTTCAAGAAATAGTTTCTGCCTTTTATGAGTGAAATTACAAGCAACTTTAGTGTTTTGCTCTGTATATCATATTAAATCTAAAGCATATTTTTATTTATGAACCAAAACTATTATTTCTGTTTTTCTACTGCAAATACTTCTGGATGCTTATAGGAAATGTATTCTGGATGCAGGATGCTACCAACATCTGCCCCATCATCATTTACAACAACCTGCCAGTCTATTATATACAGAATTAGCTGAAAATATACTCTGAAAGGAATGCAAGTAAGAACTATAATTCCCCCTTTTTACCAAGAAATGCATGTCACCATAACGATGTCCATAACAGATCAATTTATTGTTAACAATCACTGTTTTGGTATAGCGCACTTCAGCGAATGGAGTAAAGAAAACACAGATTAAAAGAAGGTCTAGCTAACAATAGCAACAAAAAGAGAAATAAATAGAAAATAATCTGATTAATGTCTAATAATTCCATGTTCATATGAATACATAACATCTACAGTATAAGTTAATAAATCGAAGCTACTGTATAAATACATCACCAGCATGCACAATATTGTTTTTTTATGGAGAATATTGGAGCGGTTATCATCTCACACTGAAGAGACAGTATAGTAGGCAAGTGCATTTTCTTGACCAAGAAGAAACCGAAAACAAAGTTAATCCACAAACCTCAAATCTGCTTGTACAGCTTCCGCTTTAACAATGCGTGTGCTCTGCTCACAAATTAGTTCGTTATTTAGGTCTGTGGTTCAGGATGCGACTTTTCAGAGATCCTGTCGATTCGTAGAAAAGACAGCGTTACCTGCAGACAGACATGTCAGTCAGTGCTCTTTTGATTTGCTCATCTGGATTAAATTGCTTCCCCACAAACACAAGGAGCCAATCGAAGATGTTACAGTAATGACAATACTGACAATAAGAGTTAGGTGTCCAAAAACGGGTCATTTATTTAAGAAAGCACATCAGCACATGAGAGGGACAAGCTGCACTATGTTTTTTTTGGGTTTTTTTTAACTGTATAAGTTTGCAGTTTTAGTTACAGTATGACTGACCATGTGACTGAGCTGGACACATACCTGACACAAAGCAAACAAACAAAAACCTTTTTTTTTCTACGTCTTCAACCGCAGAAATAACCTGCTTTTCACTCGACCACCGTGGATGCGGTGCAACTAAAGATGTCGGTACGCTTTCTTTGAAGCTACGCCACAAACTCTAACATCCCTAACGAGGCCGGGTTACGAGGCCGGGTTCCTCCCTGGAACCCGTCAACTCTCTCACTCACTATCACTCGCCGTCTCTCTCTCTCTCACTAAGCAAGGCCATGACATTCAAGGTTTGCGCTATTATTTTTTTTCTTGCTGCTCAAGCTTCGAGGAGTGAATTTCTGAATGCTCCTCCCTCTCGCTCGAATACATTAAGACAGCTCCGCTTCATTTGCATGATTAGTCAGTCTCTGGTGGTTGTGAGTGTGACAGTTATTCACACCGCGATGGACGACGAACCTCTTTGTGACCTAAGTCGGTACTCTAGCAAATGCTGCAGAGGCTGTTGTGGAGGGAGTTTCATTCTTGGGTGTTTTTCGCTCTCTTTTTTTTTAAGTAATCATACCGTATTTCTCAAACTAAACACGTCTTCCCTCCTTCCATGATCTTTTCGCTTTTAATTGTGGAAAAATAAAGAATAGCAACCAAGTCGGTACCATCGGCTAAAATGGTAGCCGACTTTTCCCCACCCTCCCGTCTTTTTTTTTGTTTTGTTTTGTTTTTTGTTGGTTTTTTTTGTTTGTTTAAATTAAGAACTTTTTAACAATTACTATTTTTGTCATCATTTGTGAGCGCTCGTGTTGTGTTGATTTGGCAGAATGAGGTTTTGGACTCTTTAGTTGTTGCCCTCGCCTCCCTCATCGTCCTGCTGGTCGCTCGTCCACAGCGTCAAGTTGTCTCGAAGCAGCTGCATGATGAGAGTGGAGTCTTTGTAGGAGTCCTCGTTGAGGGTGTCCAGCTCGGCGATGGCGTCATCGAAGGCGGTCTTGGCCAGGTGGCACGCCTGCTCGGGGGCATTCTGGATCTCGTAGTAGAAGACGGAGTAGTTGAGGGCCAGGCCCAGGCGGATGGGGTGGGTGGGCTGCATGTGCTCCTTGCTGATCTCGTGGGCCTCGCTGTAGGACTTCTCGGAGGACTCCACCACCGCGGCCCTCTTCTCGCCCGTGGCGACCTCGGCCAGGTAGCGGTAGTAGTCGCCCTTCATCTTCAGGTAGAAGACTTTGCTCTCGTGCTGCGTCTCGTTGCAGTTCTTGATCAGGAAGTTGTCGAGGAGGTTGAGCACGTCCTGGCAGACCGTCTCCAGCTCCTTCTCGATCTTTTCCCGGTATGCCCGCACCATCTCAATCTTCTTCTCGTTGCCGTCAGCCGACGTCTTCTGCTCGATGCTGGAGATGACGCGCCAGGACGAGCGCCTTGCCCCGACCACGTTCTTGTAGGCCACGGACAGGAGGTTCCTCTCCTCGTTGGAGAGCGGTTCATTCAACTCTGTGACCTGAAAGGAAAAGAGGTGAGTGAAAGTCCAGTTACATTTGATTTAAGCTTGTTGCAGGAAACATGATTTAGATGGCTGAGAATATACATGCGTCTCATCTTTCCACATGCTTGCTGAGTCCCCTTGCATTGTTTTAATGGCAAACTACTAATGGGACTTTCTTTAAACAATGGTGTGTGACTCTGCAGCTCCTCCAAAGCTACCACAGCCCTCTTGGATGCTTTTCTGAATATTGTTTTTTTTAAGTGTATGACTATTAATGGGTTGAATGGTACTTTGTTTGTTTCAAGTTTGAGATATTGTTTTACAGCGGATGTTTGTATGTATGGTTTTTATTTGTAAGAAAAAAAATCTATTTTGTCATTCCACATCACAATTATGAACTACATTGTTTTGGCTAAATTATTCTCATGGCAACAATCTGTGCATCTGACATCATCCTTTATGGAAACACCTGATTGACTATCTGCTGCTGGAATTTTTTTAACCGGCCTGCATCCGGCTAGAGGATTTAATCCTTTTTACCCCCTTGAGGATATGTAGCAGAGGCATCATTGTAGACCCTTTCTGAGCATAAAGTGTGTCGTTTCTTCCCTTTTTAGTCTCATGGAACATCACCTCGCATTCTTTCACTAGAAGATAAACTGTTCACAATATAGGTTTAAAGAACTGGAAATGGTTATGTACAAAAAGTAAAGGAGTAAAAGTAAAAGATTTATTACAAGCAGAGGTGAAAAAAATCTATTATCTTGTTGTAAAAAGTTGATCGATATACGAGGTAGTTTAAAGTTCCTGCTTCTCTCTCTACTCTTTGGTCCTGCTCTGCATCCATGGACCCTCCTCTTCTACTTCTATGGGATACGGGTTCATAGTTCACATGTAATCTGAGCTTTTGAGATTTTAATCAGCTGCTCCCAGTTGTAAAAACACCTCATCACCAAAGTTATGCAACCGTCTGAAAGTAAAAAACTAAGAGCAAAAATCCTAACAGCTGTACAGTATCCATATGGGATATGGGATCAATTATGGGAATAATTGATCCAGTGTCTCAATCATAAAAGCTATGAAAAGAACCTTACAAAAAGAACCAATCAGAACAAACGAAACAGCTACTCCAAAGTGACGTCACCATGAGTGGTGCAACATTGACCAACATTAGAAAATTAGAAATGTAATATTTCTATTACTATTTCAACCAAAAAAAGGAGGAATAACCCGCACACATCGTTTGTCTTGGGGTTTAGAAATCCTCATACAGAACACATGGTGGAGCTGCAGCGTCTTTCTAAGATGTGAACAACTGGAACCAGCCATGAGATTTTATTGGCATGAGTCCCTTAGGACAGTGTTTCCCAACCCTGGTCCTCAAGGCTCACTGCCCTGCATGTTTTAGGTTTTTCCTTGCTTCAATCCAGCTGACTTCAATTGATCACTGATTAACAGGCGTTTGTTGAACTGCAATCAGTTGAATCAGACACATTAAAGCAGGGACACCTCTAAAACATGCAGGACAGTGTGCCTTGAAGACCAGGGTTGGGAAACACTGCCTTAGGAAGCAGGAGCATAATTTGTCTTGAAAGACTCACAGCATCTGTTAATCCCTGTTCTATCAGCTACAACAGTCACTGTAGATACAAACGGATGTGACTAATCATGTCCTCATCTGCTGAACAAATTCTCAGCACACAAAAGCTTTTACCTACATCAACACCCATCAACCTCTGCTATTCTATCGACTTTTTAATACATAAAGAAGCTGTCAGTCTGAGTTGTGCTGAAATTGTAAAAGGAAGGAAGGGAGGTAGGGTGGGGGGCAAAGAGCAAGCTGTGATGCAATCTAGTTTCCATGGGAACTGCAAAATCTGCTTTGTTTCTGAGAGCCTCTCTATCTCTGAAGGAGATAGTGGCCACAAGCTGCTTGCAGAGAGAGCAGATGATGATGCAGTGAAGGCTGCAGCATGGTGGGTGGGGATCAGTGAGAATGGTGAAAACACAAGCAACCTTTTCCACTCGGTCACTGCCTTTCCAGTCGCATAAAGGAACCGAAGAAGTCTGTCTGATTTTTAGAAAGGAGCAACTTTCAATGATCACTCCTTTTCAACAGCAAACCAATAAATCAAAAGAAAACACTTTGGAAAACAACTTGGAGGCATAGTCCATCAATAAACAAACAAAATGTTGACTGGCCAACAGCAGAATGTAAAAGTACATTTGTGAGGATAATGCATATCAAAGTTCTGCATTTTACAGCAGTTTTAGAGCACAGAACCATTATTCTAATTAACTCTATTTCTGTCCTTTGTATATTAATACTTGCCAGATGGTGAGCCCATATTTCTGTTTGTATAATTTTTGTCACCAACCAGCTGGTCACCAGAACAGTTTTCCACTTTATCCAACTTAACCAGTCCTCCTTACAAATTAAAAAATCCAATAAACCTTTTTTTAGAGAATACGACTCAGTTACTCTGGTGTTCAAAAGGGTGCGATGTCAGAGCACAAGTTTGACGCTATTTGGAGATCGGATTAGATTGTTCTGGTTTTTCTCTGGGTGTCCTGGTTTCCTCCCTCAGAACACAAACATGCCTGTTAAGTCAGCTGGAGATCGTAAATCACGGTTAGGTGTGAGTGTAGCCGTAAACAGTTGTTCCTTATGTTGGCCCTGTGATGGGGCCAGGTACCTGTCTTGGGTGTGCCCCACTTATCGCCTACAGACCATGACTGAAATGTATCCGGCTCCCTGTGACTCAAAGCAGAATTAAGTAAACAAATGTTTAAAGGGAAGCTGACGAACTACTAAAGGTGTAATTTCATATACAAAAAACTAGAAGTAAGAGGTCTATGATGTTCAGTATGTAATCCAATATTTGTTTTAAAAGAATGATACATGTATCCATTTAACTATAGAGCTGAATTATCCCTCTGCTTTCACACAGATTACATCTAGTGTGTCTGGTAATGTTTTCACAGTAGAAGGGCTCTTTTAACTGTAGTGTTACAGCAAAATAACTGAATGATTTTACATCTAATGGTAAATCGGAGATATCTTCTTGCTGTATTGCTAATCTGTAATACAGATTCCAATATACGTTTTATTGCTATCGCTAATAGAAACGTTTGGTAGCTTAACTTAAATCACTACTGTACAATGATTGAAAATTTTTCACTTATCCAGTGCAGTGATGACTGAAAAAATACAAATAGAAGTGTAGCATGACTATGCATTTTTGTCTATCATAAAATCAAACCGTCTTGAAACGCTAACAAAAACAGCACACACCTCCGACATCCTTCTATAACAGTAATAAATATTACATTTAATTTTTTGCCACAGTTAGCTGCAGTGCAGAACATTTAACCTGCTTATGACTCTGTGTTGCTTGCAGATCTGAAACAGTCACAGCTGAAATGACTTGAGAAGCAGTTCTCAAAAATTCAGTATAGAAATAAACAATGACCAGTCCACCACAGACACATGCAATCATAAACACACACCCTGAGGCAATTTAGAATAGCAGATGAAGCTAACTGGCAGGAGAAAGCCAGAATAATTGGAAGAACTCAGAACTGAAGGCCCTTCTGACCCCTGGATGGTTTCTAGCCTTGAATCATTCTGCTGTTATAAGATTCATTTACTAATTTGAAAAAGTTAAGATTTTTTAGTTTCTGATTGCCTGGTCACTACTTTAAGCTAAAAACTTCTGATTAGTCATTTCTAGTTGCATCTTTACTAGTAATCCTTTTTAAATCTGCCAAAGCAAACAATCTACAATTCATTCTCCATTACAAGACCAACCAGGTTGGAGAGGAACAAACTACTTTGTAAGCGTAAAGCCCTAAAATTGTGTCAATGTATGCTAGAAGACACTAGGTGAAATAAGACATTTAATGACCTTTAGAAGTTGCTCCAAGAATCTTTTACACAACCTCCCGGACAGAGACACTCTAGAGGGTTACATTAGTTTGTCTAAAGACGGTTACTTCTTAAGATATTGTAAAAATTACAACTGTCGTAAATATGCCGACCTTTGTACATAAAGTGTGAGGAAATGCAAACAATAAGAAGGTACAAATTGCGTAACACTAAGGAGAAAGTCCTCCTCAACCCTCTTCATTTGTTGTACCTAAAACACCTTCTCAGCACTCCTTTACCTCAACCCATCAAAATGCAGTTAGAGCCATTGATTATTTACCCTGCAGCAAATGTAACCAGCAGGTTTGGGTCAGCTCTGGAGAATCAGAGGTCAGGGAAACAATGCCTGAACAACTGATCAGTACAAACATGGCTGCCTTTGTTCCAGAGGGCTGCAGGGCGAGCAGAAGGCCCCAACGGAAGCTGCGGTGCGGGGATCACAATGGAGCTCTGTTCACCCATGCAAATCATCAATCGCGCCTGCTCTGCCGTGACTTATCCCAGCACTGACCAGTCAAACTTCCAAACATCTGCATGCTAATACAAACAAAGGCCAGGCAGGACAATCAATAGCTTCCTCTATGACAAATCTCTGCATGACCCTTAGTGTGAGCCAGCCCTGTAGTGCCTAAGTTGGATAGCACTAAAAGCACACCTCCTTATGCTTTAAATACGTTTCTCTCCACATAATGAAGGCATGCCACAATCCCACAGATCCCCCTTCTTTGTGTTCCATGCATTCCCTTTTTTTTTCCTGCTCAATTGCTTCTGCATCCTCTTCTACTCTAACCTGATGTGACAACCCTCTCTGCAAACCCCTTTTCAAGCAGCAGAGCACAAAGGCGCGAGGGACGACCTGACGTCACTGACGGCGTGAATAGGGTTAGCCGAATCAGCCACAAAGAGCTTGGTGGTAAAAAGAGCGTTCTCTAGCTCCTTGTTGCTATGATACCACATGCAACGGTAATTATTCCTGTGATTACAACTAATGTTTGAGTCAAACCATAAGACACAGAAAGGACTTGATCATTAAAGGAAGGAATGCCTTAGTAAACCTCTGGACTGGTATAGAGGAAGGCGAGATATTTGTTCTTGTTTGCTGGAGAGTGTGCATCCCAGCTATACGCTACGTTCATATCTATTTTTTTTTGTTTTGCATGTGTTGCTCTGAAGGTAGAAATTTAGGGTTTCAGATCATATGTAAGATTTTTGATTTTTTTTTAAAGTGGAGCACTTCCTTGGTGTGGCGTTTCTCTGACCATGTCTAGAAGTGGTGGATTTCTGTTGGGGGCCTTATGCCTCCAGGAGCTGTCAAGAGAGACACGGAGATAAAACTGGGCTCTGGTAGAAATCCCTCCCTATTGATCTCCCTGGTGTTAGCTCACCATATGGGGTGCTAATGTGCCCCCTCCCATGGTCCTTCTGACTTCTGGCTACCATTATAGGGACTGGTGCCTTGCATGGGTGGCGGGGCCCCCATGGAGACTGGGTTCTGGAAGACGGCGACTGTACAAGAGAGAGTTTTGGCTCTCCAGTTCTCTAATTCAGTGTCTCTTTGACCCAGGAGTTGCTACTCCTTGGCTTTACTGATAACATATCTCTGAATGGAGCATATGGCTGTTGTGCCTTATGTCTGTCTGCTGCCTTCTAGAACAGTCTTTTGCTGATATTAGGTGCTCACCAGTGCAGGCTTTCTACTGTTCTCACCCTTCTAAACAACTTTGCATCTCCAGGTAGCAAATTCACACGCATACACCCACTTAACACAAACACACCTCTACACATATGTTCAGCTCTGTATGTTTGAAAGGTGCTGAAGATGCCAAAAAAGAATGCGGTTTATTCTGTTAAAAGGAAATTATTTCTTTCTAATCCACAAGCTTGATCAATATGAGGGATTGCTGCAAAGTCAATCATCTACTGTCACCACCTAATCTCACTGGAGAAGGGATTGCTGCAAATTCAGTGTCTCTATCCAAATGGCTGGGTTTCCTTAGATAAGAAATTTTCACCATTTGACAAAATAGATCAAAGTTGAACTGATATATTTTATAAGTGCCTTGAGATTAAATTAGTTTTTAATTGTGCTTTGTACATGAACTGAATTAATTGAATTGTCAAGCCAAGTGCCTAAAAGATGCACTTCAGTTTCCATGGTATTAAGAGAAAATACGGACACGTATTATTTAGTAGAGGTACAGAATTTATGCCTTGGTGAAGAAAAGATATCAACTGGGATATTTACAGTTACTACTCATGTGATTGGTTTGGGTAGGTGTGTCAGGGAAAAGCCTGAGGATGCCACAATTATTTCCACTCCGTCTCTTGGTGATTGAGTTTGTATATGAGGAAAGAAAAACAAAATTGAGAAAATAAGCAGCTGCTTCATACGGACGTTAGGACATTAGATCTTGTCAAATAAACTTGATGATGGTGTGTATGGAGGTGGAAACAGTGGGTGTTTTTATAGTACTTTGTGACTCACCAATGAGTCAAAACTAATCCCTGAGCCACTCTGAAACTTCCTGAGACGAAACTGGCTGTTTTTATAACCAGACTGAGAGTTAGGAGTTCTGTCTTACAAGGAGGAAGTCTAAGTCTGGCACATCCATCCCTCAGACTGAAGGATGGAATCAGAAGAAGAAAAAGATGTTCACTGATGGAAATACTGTAAATGAGATAAAATGAAATTGTGAAAAGTGCAAAATTGGGGGAAAAAAACACTAGCTTCTTATCATGGGTCCATAAATAACAGCTGTGGCTGGTCGCAAAAGCAATCAGAGACCAAAGGAGACTTCTGTGTTACACGGCACCAGTGCAGAGAAATTATAGGCCATTTATACTGAGACAATCAAGGCAGGCAAAGCTGTGAAAAGAAAAGGAATCTCCCATTTAATATTTATTTTGTGACATGTTTTGTTTTTTATAGCTTTCATATTGTGATCATGTATGCATGACCACAGGGTAAAGCCAACGCTAACTACACTTTCTTTATTCACTGGAAAAACGTTGTGGCATTATAGCATATTGGATATTTCCTGAACGTCAACATTAACTTAACAACGTTCTTTGTAAGAATTGGGGGGGAAAAATAATTTATGGATGTTGTGTTTTAATTAAGATATTAAAATGACAAATTCATTTCTGACAAAAGATTGTCTTCTAGAATGTTCCACTTTCGTCAGACTTTAAATGAAGGTATATTGATATATCTATTGTTCCTTCAATAAAGCAGATAGAAAATATGATTGAAAATTGCATCAACCAACAGCATGCTGTAAGTTTATACCTGCATATTTAATTTCAGTCAGAGCCTTGGAACACATGCTTAAAGTATGAAAGTATAAAAGGGCAAAATCTTCCAATTCTTTCATTTCATGTTCTAAATTAGAACCTCTATTAAAGAACCTGAAGAACATTTGTTTCTATTTTATGCTATAGTTCTGAGGAGGAAAGAAAATATTTGGTGTCAGCTAGAAAAAATCTGATCTGTGCATCTGTAAAGCTTTTTAATTCTGCATAAAATATATATTTTTATTGCTTTAGAAGCATCAACACTGAAAACACTTTTTTTTCTATTAAAACACAAGCAAAATGCCAAGTTCTTTGACATAGAAGAACCCTAAAGAAAAAACTCGATTTGGTATCAACTGGTAAAACCATAATCGGTGCTTTCCTGAAGGTTATTTTCTCAAAAAATATTTGTTTTCAAAATTGTGCTTTGTTGAAGTTAAATAGCTACTATCTTTTAGAATTGAGTGAAAATAAAATGTCACAGGTCATGACCCTCAGTTCTCTCTGAGCTGATGTCATCTCTTACTGTATGGATTATACTGTAATGCTGAACAATGCTGAGCATTCACACCCTCTTGCACTGAAGGACGTATTTTTAGCATCTGCAACATTCCTGTTGACTTGGAAAGATCAGTCACATCTGCTGCAGAGATATATTTATAAATGCTGACGGTATGATTTCATATGCGGCAACAAATGATAGCATCAATAAATGTCCTTGATATACGGCCTTAATATGCCTGACTGTGCGCAGTTTTATTGGTGTATTTATCTAAAGCCTAATCAACAGGCTGAGCTCATCTTACATTAAATATCCATTTATATAATATATGCAGCTCAGTAAATCTTCTAATGCACCAGAAAAAAATTAACTTCTATAGAAGAATGCGTGTAGCTCATTAGGTATGATGGAAGTCCTGGCTATCTGGGACATGCATTTTCTTAGACAAAGCTCTCCAACACGGCGTGTGTGTGAGAGAGAGCAAGTGCGCGAGCATAAATTCAAACTAATGGAGTCAGCACATTAAAACGGCGTTCAAGCACTGTTGGTTAAACACTGGACGGATACTGGGATCGGGCTGGTAATTGTCAGATAAACAGAATCTTATCACCGGTAGCTGCCTAAATGTACTGTATGTTTTTATGCTAGATTTGGCTACTTGTGATGTATGCAACTTCTGATCAATAACAGGAAACTGATAAGAGCCTTTAAATGAACAAAGGGAGCCACATGATGCACAGGGACACGCTTTTAGCACAACTTGAAGAAAACAATCCTTTAAAACTCTGCTGTGACAAGCTTATGTTGTAGTTGCATGAAAGGGCTGCTGCTCTTTGCCCATGTATGATGTAATAGCTTCTTAGCCTACTGTAGTATTGAAAGCTTTTTATATAAATTTACTGTCAAATGGACTCAGCAAGGCTGGAATGAAATGGAGAGGGGATTTTATCGCATTTGCAGAAACGGAGCTGCACCAATCAGTAAATCAGAGATCAAAACTGGCCAATTTTTCAGTGATCAATAACTCGTACTCTTTAAAGCTTAATAATAATAATAATACCGGGTTTTAGTTCTAGAATAAAATGATCTAAGTCTGTAAAAATTGGAGTTGTAGGTATGACCTGAAATAGAAAATGAAGTCTGTACCAGTCAGGATAACCTGATCCCCACTTCACTACAATACAACTGTAACAAACAGCAGCACCAGGATGTGCCTAAAAAACAGTCAGATGTGAGGTATACTACATGTTGTCGCTATACCGATTATATTGTTAATCATGTCATTGATGCATCCCAGGGCCTAATTTTTTTTATAATTTGTGTGATACGGTGATGTTTTGATTGTTAAAACCAAATCTCATTAGCGGAAAGTGGGATTTAAAGGGAGTTTCTGTCAAAAGCTTAAAATTAGTTATTACCTTGTTGCTGTAGCTAACTTATTATGCTAGCAGATAGCTCAAGAAGACCCAAGAAGAAAGCAGTACTAATAACATAATAAAACAGCTTATCTTAAAAAGATCATTGCAGTTTATGCAGATATATAATAATCTATAACCATTGTCACATCTGTACTGGGTGGTTATCTACAAAGAAGACAGTAATTATTTCACTTGGGAAATGAAAGTAGGAGGCAGTGAGCTATTAATGATCTTCCTGTGTGAAATATACTGAGAATAATATTCATGACGACAGTTTAAATGTCTGTAAAATAGTTTTCCGATAAACCTCTGACCTTTTAGACTTTGAACTGTTGTGAGATAGTAGCGGTTTACTTTGGTCTTGGTTGCTCACACTTATCATTAGCTTTAGCCTCTTGGAGCGGAACAGCTAATCAGTCTGAATCAGAGCTCAGATTTGAGGAAGCCGTCACACCAATGCTGCACATATTCTAGTTACAACCATTTGCTAAAGGTGGCGCTGCTAAATGCTAGCAGCAAAATAGGCCCACATGGGAATTTTTTTTTTCTGAAACAGAAGGTTTTTCAACCATTTGTGCCCTGTGTCAACAGAGCCAACTAAGACGGCAAAAACGGCATTTTTATGAAAGTGCAGACATATTAGCTCGACCGCTAACCTGACATACAACCCCAAACGCATCATAGTTGTACAAAACATATTTGTCTTGTAGTTTATTAGTTTTGCACAGAAAAGAAGCTCAGCTTCCTTGTCGTTCCACACAAATGATTCCATTTGCATTTTGTTGTTTGGCATATTTCTTGTCTTGTTGCGTTAACAGCTAACACGCGGAGACTTTAGGCACATACTACATGCTAACCATCACTTACATGTGGCTGGAGGGGGGGAATACTATTTTGCTCTCTGCGGTAAAAACATTTCTAGAACAGGTTCTGTGTGGACGAGATTGTTTTTGAAACTGACAACTACTTTTAGAGAAATGCGTTCCAGTGTGGACAGGGCCATACGGCGACATTGTAGTTTTCCCAGTTTTACAAACTTGGTTTATACCTAATTGTAATTCCAGATTTATGGACATTATCGTTTGATTTCAAACTGGTAAAAAGTAACTTTTTGGCACAAACAGAATGCACTATTTTACTAAATAAATATTATCTGCTGTATGTAAGACATTAAACTCTTATAACCTTTTAACATAACTTTATTTTGCTATTCCTTTAAGGGTGCCTTCTAAATTTTTAGCTTTTAACTTTATGAAACTGACTGCTGCATGTTATAATAAATAACAGCCCTCAAATACCAATAATGTTTGCTGGAACAATTACCAATGCAGGAAAATATCTCAGATCTAATTCACCCAGATCTTGTAAAGCCAGTGGTTAAAATCCAGCCCTGACATCAGCCCATCCTCACCCACTTTAGTAGGGCTGTGTCCTAATCCCTTGTACTTCAGAGAGCACAGAGGGTGCAGCATGTTCCACCAACCTGGTTATTTGGTTCCTTTGCCACTGAGGCTTTTTGCCATGGCTGCAGTGGCAAGGGATTCCCTTCAAGTGATGGGCGAGGCAGGAGACACGCCCCGTTGCTCTCTGCAGAGAGACTGGCTGGGTGAGGGGCAGCTCTGTCCCTCTGACTCGGCATAAATGGGAAGGGGTGGAGCTGGGGTCCCTGCTGGTTACCACTAGAGGCCGGTCCTATAAGCAACATGGACTTCTGCCATTCACAGCTCATGTCTGACTTCTGGAAGCCTCAACTGATATTTGTTCATTCTTTGATCTAAAGTGGTCTTGTTTTGTAAATTAGTCTCTCATCGTGTAAAGGTGAGAAGGATTCCCATCTCTAGATGCTCCAACATGATCATGTTACTCACATGTTACACTCACTAAAAATAAAACTGGGGATCCCGCAGAACTCTATTGTGACTATTACTTTTTTCTTTTTTTAAGAGCTTTGGCACAGAGTTACCTAATTTTTGTCCACTCCCATGTGAACTCAGTGTCCATACACGTTGAGGGGAAAAAGAAAAATAAAAACAAAAAAAGTGGGTGAGCAGCAGCCTTTGTGCAGCTGGGATAAAAAGCTGCATCTGAAATGGTGCACTACGGGCGGGCCTGTGCTGCTGCATCCTGGCAGATGCTGCGGCACGCCTCTGTGTGGGAACCTGCTGGAGGAGGAGGTCCGGGACGCAGGGATGCGGCTGCCGCACAGCATCCTTTATTAAACACAAAAAAAACAAAACAGCATTTATGATCGGTGGTGGGGAGGAGGGAAGAGAGGGGGCTGCACTGAGATAAATCTGGCGAAAAAGGCGTCGGTCCACCGACACCCACGTCTGACAGGTTCCTATGTGTTCTGCGCAAATCGATTGCAAACTACCTTCAGCCTGCACTGCCCTTTTCCCCCTATGCGCAAAATGCGCAGCGGCAACGCAGTGCCCCGACCCCGTCCAGCTACGACAACGGTGGCTTTTCAAGCTTAATGGACGGCTCATTATGTCGCGTGGAAACCGGAAAACGACCATCAGCGAATCCTACGATGTCACATCATCGTAAAATCATGGTACCACCTATAGCTCGCCCTCTCCTGCAACATCTTTCGATTGCATCTTTTTGATTTCCTTTCTGTGTAATGACAAATATCTTTATATGTACTAGGATAGGCAACGATCGGGTCACTTGAATGTCTTAGTTTGAGCTTTTTTCCTCCTTCAGTGCGCTTAAATCACACCAGCCTGGCCGTGTGTGTGTGCGTGAAGGATCCTGTTGGAAAAGGCACCGCCCCAAGATCAAACAGTCCGCATTCAGACAGCCGCAACCCACCGCAGCTCAGCGCCAACAAAAAGCCGCAGATTTACAGTAAATCACTGATTTTAATCTCATTATAGCGGATCAGATCACTGATATGCAGAGAGAGGGTGGGGTGAGGTAGAAGGGGTGGGGGAGAGAACAGGGACGGGCCTTTATAGCCCCGTTCAATATGATGCGTCCCCAGATCTGATTTTAGCTGTGATTTAGCGCTCTCTGCGGCAAGTCTTTCTCATAAATGTGCTGTTCAATCATAAGTTTCATACACCAATTTTGATTGGCTGATCCGGTAAGGTGAACGCGTGCCAGACCCGAGCGCGGTGGGCTGCGTTCCCAGCGAGCTCGGTCAGCCCCGCAGCTTTGAGACGTTTCTCACTCACACACACACACACACCCAGGCTCGGACGTGTCCGGTTATTACCGCACAAAACGGGACTGAAAGAAGAAAGGTCATTACGGCAGAGGGCTACTTACCGACTTCATGGCAGCTGCCATATCATCATACCTCTCCGCCTGCTCGGCCAGCCTGGCTTTCTGCACCAATTGCTCGCGGTCTACCATTTTAGAGGCCGGGTTGTGGTGCTGCCCGCTGTGTGTTCTGTCGTAGCTGAAGAGCTGTAACGTGGATGTCTGAACGCAGTGTAACGGTGCCGGGTGCTGTCGCCGCAGCTGCTGCCTGCTGTCTGTGTGCCTGCCGACGGGACACCCCTCCCCCTACACGAGCACTTTCCCTGGCTTGTGTCACCACCCAAAAAGGCGTGTCCACACGGAGTGATGTAACGACCCAGGCAGCTGAACCCGAAGGGCCGGGGTGCAGACCTCCACAGAGGCTCTTCATACCAACCCATATGCACATGTTTTGTTGTTATAGAAATGTAAAGCTTGGCTTTGTCTAATAGACGCCCCTGTTGCAATATGAAGAAGAATATGAACATTTTTACGCCCTACTTGTGATAAAAATGAATGAATAATGAAATAAGCAAAACTTGACTGGCTTTCTTAAAGATGCTAACTACCCAAAGCCCCTAAAACCCTCAAAACAATTGAGCATTAAATTTAACTCTAGTAGGAATATCCCCATTTTAAAGGGATACTTATGATTTATTTATTTATTTACCTAAAAGCTGAAGTATGTAACTTTTATTAAACTATGTTTTTGTACGTATTTGTTAAAACTGTCACCATGTCGTGACAGTTTAATATAAAAGAGATAATCTGTGAAAAGACTGATCTTCCTCACCTCCTCCCTGAGCTTTTACCATGTGTGAGGGGGAGGGGGGATGCACCTGACCAAAAACAACCAATCAGAGGCAGGAGGAAGGTGTTACTGCTGTCAATCACCTCAGGTACTCGGAGCAACATGCAAATGGCTGAGAAACGACTTTTACAGGGAAAAAAAGCTTGTCCTCCATCATTGGTGCCCATGCTAACTCACCTGAGCATTCACAGAGAAGCAGAGCAGCAAAGAGGGGCGGCTCCTACTGCCACCCTGGGCAAGCCCCTCAATCAGTTCCCCCCAACCAATCAGAAGTTAGTACAGGAATGTCATTTCTTTTAGGGCGACAAATTTTACAGACAAAATCTTAAAATACTTTTTAAAAATGTGTAGTACAGTACAAATTTCTTGTAAATTAACCATGTTTTGCGTCCATCTAAATTTGTAGTATAATAGGATCACAAACATCCAGCTATAAAAACAATTAACCCTCCAGACCCTCAAAGAAAAAAGAAATATGAGGAACCTGAATGCCTCGCTCTTTTGATGTTATGAGTCTAAACTGAAGTACAGAACTCCTAGAAAAATCTGACTATTTTTGTTTGTTTGAAAAACAACAGTGCATGATTTGGTTTATAGTTTGAGAAGATAAATTCATATGACACATATTTTATTTTTGTCTTTAAGAGGGAAAGTGGCTCACTAGTGCATTCAGCTTGATTATTTTAGTCGTCATGGTAACCAGTTCGGGCTGCATATTAATGCGTGCAACACTTTGTAGATTTATGGTCTTAAAAAATAGAAAAACTACATGATGATTTTCCTTTAACTTCACATTTATGCCTTACTTTACATTAGTTTGAAAATAATGGTCGTTACCTGACAAAAACTAAAAATTTTCAAATTGTATAAATACTTTTGCAAGGCTTTAACTACCAGAGGTTGTACAGTACGTTGACCGGAAACTGATTCATACAAATACAAAGTGTCCAAGTCTAAGAAACAATTTTAAACTGGAGCCATCCAGGTGATTTGTACGCATGGCAGCCATAATAAATTTAGAGGTAAGGGGTCCTTCTCCTTCAGAATCAGGTTCCCAACTTTGGGGGCCGTTCCCTTTCACAATTTTGACATGGCAATCTGAAATTATAAAATCAGTTGGGAATGCACATAGACATATCGGAGTTTTCCATTTAAAAGTCTGACTTCAGAGGCTCTTTTGGGTTTGAGGCGTTTTTCAGCTTCGAACTTAGAAATTCCAACTTCTGGGTAAAAATTACACAGGCTATTAAAACGCAGCAGTTAGCAGACAGTTTAAGTCTCTGAATATGTTATTAGCACAGCATTATTACATCCCAATTATTGTAAACTGGGAACCAAACTGACTGGTCAAGTTCTGCTAATGTGATTCTTGGCTCAGTTTTTGTCCTGGCTTGAGATTACAGTACAGACTTTACTGCAACGTAACTTTGATATGTTGATTCATTTTAAACTTTGAAGCTCACTGCGGTTTTCTAAAATACAGCAGACACTTTTTTTTTTGCAGCTTGTGAAACAGGCGCTACAATAAAACATTAATGATCAATTGTTACAAAACATTTTACAGTTGCTTTTGGATGCACTTTAAATATCCAGTTCACTTTACAGCGTTAGTGTGGTTAAAATAAACCACACTCACTGACAACTAAAAGTAAAATCTGAAGATTTCAGCCTAAGACTTAGGTGAACACTTTGAAATAAAATGTCTTTATTGTTTAAACTTTTCCACATTTACCATGGATTTTTATGTGGAAGATTAGTGTAGTTTGAGTGAATAGTTATGCAAAAAAAATTAGACATGCTTTAAAAATCTATATATATTTTTCCACAAAAGTCTACAAGGTGTTTTGTGAAGGCCTCAAAGGTTAGTTAGAGCATTAGTGGGGAAAAAAAACAACCCTGCATCAAGGAACACAGCAGAGAGGACAGGAAGGAGGGTGTGAGGAAGTCTAACACAGGGTTAGGTTATACTAGATAAATATCCTAAACTGTGAAGACCTCAAGTAACCGTTCAATCGATAATCTAATTGATGATCAAATTACTGGTACATCAGCAAATCCACCAAAAACGTCTGTCATACAAAACAGGCAGGCCAGACGAGTAGAACATTGATCAGAGAAGTAAATGAGAGGAGCTGCAGAAATCCACAGGTTCAGCAACTGGCAAGAAGAAGGCCATTATGAACAGAAAACTATAAGAAATCCTGTTAGCAATTTGTCACACGAACACAAGAAACGTGTGGTGATGATGGCAGCATCATACTTTGAGATTTCTCCCCAGCGTGAACGAACCTTTGGACAACCACACGTCATTGTCTATTTACTTCTACTTTTTGTTGTTCCAACACCTGAAATGCTAATAAAATGACAGAAGGTTGTGGCTGTAGCCTGATAATACAACCACAATACAACCAAAGAAGTTCTTCAACGTTGCTGGCAGAAGAACAGTCCTACTAGCAAACTACTGAAAAGTACGAGAAGCTCAGAGTTGAAGTTGCCAGATTGGATAGATGGGAGTCTCTGTCTCTGTCCATTTGATCAACAATGAACGTATGTGACAGGTGTTAGAAAGATTGACAAATTGACCAAATATACATACCAAAAAATAAGAACATTTATTTTTGTTATATATTTATATATATATATATATACATATATATATATATGTATATATATATATATATAAATGATTATTAGTTACATTTATTTATGAGGGTGTGCGGAACACAAAGATTGCATATATACTTCATAAATTTACAAGACAGATTTAGCATTCTTCTGGTTTATAGCATACAGTGCCAAGTCTTTCATTTGTACTTTTATCATATATTTGTCATATCGCTATTCTTCCTTCAATGTCTTCAACAGACTTAAGTGATGGACTTTCTTGAGTCCTTGGATAATATATAGTAAATATTATCACAAAGAAACAGTTAAAAGCTTTGCTGAAATGTGTACATTTAGTTTCATATCATATTTATAAAGTGCTTAATATTTATAACTTTACTGTGTATATTATATTATTGCATGGGGTTCTCCTTCGACGACGTGAAAGTTGGTATTTACATAATGTGTACAAGTCCTAGCCCGGCTGGAGATGGGAGCGAGGTCACGCTGCGATCACGACAGGGAGCAGGTCACACCGGCGTCCTCGGAGTGATTACAGTTGTGCACGTTCCAAGATATATGGGAGCACTGCTGCAGGGAGGCCTCCATGCCGCTGCACTTCAGATTGTCCAGCAGGATCGTTCCTGTGCCAGGTCCAAAGCGAGCCTGTCCCCAAGCGTGCGTGGCTCCTCCGCAGCCCACCAAACGACACACGACCTGGGCGTCAGGAAGGTCCCAGGCGTCGTCGCACACCGTGCCCCACTGCGAGTTTAGGTACAACTCCACTCGACCCTCGCACCGGTGCTGGCCGTCCACCAGCCTCAGCGCTCCTACGGTTCGATATAGACAATTCAGATTCGCCACTGAAGCTGTAATCTATGCTAGTTTGAGGTACCTGGAGATGTTCCTACCTTCAGCGGGTGTCGTGGTCGCTGGTGTTCTTTCTGTCACCAGGAAGTCACGTGCGATTGGGATTAAAAACAAGGGGTCCAACAGTGGGGGAGCTGAAGAGAAAAGCAGAGAAAGGAGAATGATTCTCTTACCCAGTGGACATATGCAGGAATATCAGGTCACAAAAGCATTAGCAAGGCGCTCTCCTCTAATTACTCCACAGATCAATAATGGAAAACTGTTTGCCTCTATGTTGTCTTTAACGTTATGATGCAAAGATCCACTTAGATGAAGTAATTCCTCTGAAGAAAGGTGTTTCTGTAATGAGTTTGATTCATGTATCTATTCAGTTTGCTAGCTGAGAGAAGAGCCAGATTAAACAGCTGACTTTTTCAAAAACAAAAATAGATTGTGTTTGAAATCACATCAGATTTATTTATATGGCACACAAAGTGCTGCACACAAACACAACAAATAGCATTTCCAATGTTATCAGCCGTGGTGTCTGCGTGTCCTTAGTCTTTTGTGTCCAAAATTAATGCCTTAAATTTTAAGGCTTAAATGTCAAATTCATTTAAAAAGTGTAAGTTGGCCTTAAATATGTCAATTGCAGATCTTAATTTTTGTCCTGATTGGGACTATTTAATGTACTTTTTTTCCCCTCCTCGGACATTTTTGTCAGGCAAATGTCTGAGTGGCATCTTTATTGTTTTCTGTGACTCCAGACGGCAGCTAGCTACTAATATATCTCTGCTAGCTAGCTTTGTTTTTACCTCCATCGTGGTTCAAAGCTTTTACTATGCTTGATTGCAATGCAGCAAGTTTCCTCAACCATCACCTATGTTTATAGTTTTTTCGGTCTTAAAATTAATTCAAGATGGCACTAGAAAGATCTTAAAAAGTCTTAAATTTGACCTGCTGAAACCTGTAGATACCTTGCCAGGGATTGTTTAGTATGTGAAGTAGAGCCCGTGTACTTCAGATTTTTCTGTAAAGCAGCTATGTTTGGCCTGCAGCCAGTCAGTGAGGCTGATTTGCCTTGACTCATTCACTTTATTTATTTTTTTATGCTTTCTGTGCCGTCTCCTCCTAAGAGGACTACAGTCATGCAGCACAGGGGGACAGCTCAGCAAGGCTGGCAGAAATGACTGTGTCGATGGGAAATATGCACTTTCAGTGGAAATTATTACTCAACTTTGGTGCTAATTTTACAATAAAGACGAAAGAAGTCCCTAGATTTACCGTAACCTGATAGAAATTCCAAGAATAATCAGGTCTTACGTGCACAGATAACGCCAGCATCCTCATGGTGGCCACAGTTGTGTTGACCCCAACCCAGGTTGAAGCACTGGGACAGGTCGGTTTCTGTGCCAATGCAGTCCACGTTGTCCAGCAGGATGGGCCCTGAACCGTAGCCGAAGTAGGCCAGGGACTTGGCCGCGATAGCCGGACCACATCCAATCGCTCTGCACACCACGTTGGCGTTGGGCATGTCCCAGTCATCGTCACACACCGTCCCCCAGATGGTCTTGTAGAGGACTTCCACGCGACCCTGGCAGCTGCTGTTGCCGTTCACCACACGGATGGTCGGTTTGCCTGGAGGCGGACAGACAGACAGGTGTGAGAACAGATATGTGTAAAGTAGTGCGAAACTATTCACACCTTCATCAGAGTTCAGAAAGGGCTTACTGGGGCAGCTACCCAGGGCTCCAATTTTTGAGGGGCCCCACAATTTTTTTTTAAAATATGTTGGGGGTTTTTAATGCATGTTTTGCACACATTGTACTATACAGAAGCATCATATGCCCATGTCTGGTGAGCTGTAATAATAATTTGGGATTTTTATGAATATAAACAATAATAATAGAAATTTGAAAATGATGAAGTTATGGTACATTTTTGGGGGAGAATAAAACCAAGTTACTGGCCAAGTGATATATTAAGCCTACCATCATCAGTTGGTATCATCAGTTCATACTTTAGAACTGCCTATTAATGTCTATTAATGTACTATAATTTCCATTAGAAAAATATTTTTTGTTAGTGGTTAGGGCACCAAAATGAGTTCTAGCCCATGGGCCCATATCCTTGTAAATCCGCCCCTGATTCACCCCCTTCAATTTTCCAGCAATTGTCATTTACACTCTTAAACTTTTTAACAAAAAGTCAAATTGGATGAAGAACATCCACAAAGAGCAGTTTTCTTGTCTTTCCCTAGATTCCTTTAACATTGGTCTGGACTTTGACTGGGACATGCTAGTAGATAAATATACTCCATCCCTCTCCCCATCAACTCTGACCAGCTTCTCTCTTCCTACTTAAGAAAATAGTCCTGACAGCATGATGCAGCCACTACCATGTTGTACAGTGACATCACCCTCAAAAAACATTTGCAAACCACGTAATATTTTCCTTCCAGTTCACAATTATGTGCTACTACATGATGTTGTATCACAGGCTATTGACCCGATAAAATGACCTGCAGGTTTTACAATACGAACTAATGGGGAAATAAATTCATGAGGGGTGATATTTATTCCTAGACAATGAACATAAAATGGAAAATTACCTTTGGTTTGGGAAGTCGTGGTTACGGTTGTTGTTGTAGTTGTTGTAGGCGTGGTAGTTGAAATTCTCTGTGTGACTGAAGGAAAGATAGGAAAAAACGTATTCCGGATCAGTATATTCTTGTTTTGTTTTTCTTTGTGGTTTTTTTTTGTTTGTTTGTTTGTTTGTTGTTGTTTTTAAGTAATGGTCCTAATCGAGTGAAACTACTCTGAAGTTTTAAAGGTACAGGCAAGATAGCAGCTGGCTGTACTCTCTTACAAACTTATTCTATGTTTCCTATTTACTTTAAATAAAGGTTAATAATTATTAGTTTAAATTGAAACATATGGATTCATGCTGTTACATTTACAGTCAGATGTGTAAGTGTGAACTCTTGTGAGCAGAGAGAGAGAGATTTGTATAAATCCGCACCTCTTGCTATGATTTGTGTTTAAAGTCAAGAAGGGCAAATGGCTCCCTCTGGTGGTGGTTTATTGAGAGTGCGTGTTATATTTACCTGTGGTGCCTGTTGTTTCCAAGAGGATTCTTCGTACTTCTGTAACTGTTGGCGGAACAGTAGTTGATCCTGAAATATGTTGATAACAAAAACGTAATTACTTTACAGACAGAATTACATAAAGTATTTACTGAACTATTAACTTAGGAAATATTTTTGTGTTTGGATTCGACTACAACAATACCAGTGTACAAGTAATGGTAATTTTAGTAATTGATTATTTTATTAATTATTCTGACAATTAATTGGATGCAAAAATTGGCACATTTTGGAGATTTTAAATAAAACAACTAAACAAATAATTTAATTCTGTTTTTAATCTAGAAAATAAACATTTTACTGTTTAACGCAGCATTCCTTTAATGTACGCTTGATTATTTGCAGCATTTGTAGCTGAAAAAGTACAGTGTGGTCTGTTGACTATTTTTTTGGATTAACTAATTAATAAAAGATGCGTAATGAGGTATTTTTTATTTTTTCCCTTTTTACAGCATTTGAGGTGAAGCTACAATTGGGTAACATATTTGCAGGCAGTTTTTAAGCAAAATTAATATATGTTTTTGTACAGTGTTGGTTTCATTAATGCTCTGCAAATGGCCTTTTTAAGTCTATGTACTTCAGTTAATAAGTAATTGATTACTAAATCAGCTGACAATTATTTCAGTAACCAATTAATGATGAGGAATCTGATTAATGTAATTAATTATTTCAGCCCTAAATGGAAGCACAACATTTAAGATCAGAATATTACGTCAGACCAATAAAAACATTTCAAAGGCAGAAATGTTGGCTTAATAAAAAGTTAATACCGACTAATGGTTTCTATTTTCAAAGTTGTTGTTTTTTTTTTTTTTTTTTTTTTTTTAAACTTCCTTTATTTAACCAGGTAAACCCCGTTGAGATCTGGATCTCATTTTCAAGAGGGACCTGAATGTAATTTCTAATCTGACAAAAGTCTCACCGGAGAGCATATTCTAATTTACTGAATATGACTGTAAATTACCCGCCACTGATCTGAATAACTTTACTGTCCCATTCCAACATAACTCAGAGCATCGTACCAGTGCAGGTGACCCCTGCGTCCTCATGGTGTCCACAGTTGTGCTTTCCCCAGCCCAGGCTCTTGCACCTCATCAGCTCCTGTTCGTTGCCATAGCAGTTGACATTGTCCAGGAGAATGAGCCCGGTGCCGTAGCCGAAGTAGGAGTTTGTGTGGGCAGAGACCGCACTGCCGCAGCCTAGCTGCTGGCACACCACCATGGCGTTGCGGAGACCCCAGTCATCGTCACACACCGTCCCCCAGCTTCCTTGGTAGTAGATCTCAACCCGACCCTGGCAGGAGTTCATGCCATTCACCAAGCGGACAGTGCCATCGCCTAAAACCAAGAGAACGAGGGAGGAAACCGTAAGGAGTAATGTCACTAACTGAACATTTTACTCTATGCTAGAGCCATTGAAGCACCAAACTGATAGATTTTGTGTCTGAAAGCTTAGAAGATGACTCTAAGATACTGGTACCAAAAAAAAAAAACTGAGACAAAACACACTGAGGGCAGAACAGAAGAAGAAGAAAAAAACTCTAGCATCTACTGTTGCACCAAACTTTAACTTTATCACCTTATGTTTCTCCCCAGACAAAACGGAGAGACAATAGACATTCTCATGTGTCCATCAGGTAGCAAGTGTCATAAATCTGGAAGACCTCCTTACTCTTGCTTTCATGATGGTCACCAGAGGATTAGCTACATACGTCAGATGATCAATTGTACACCGAATTTGACTCAGCCCTGCTTCTCCATGATCCTCTTGGGAATGAATGTAAAAAGAAAACAACACGGCCAGCACAACAAAGGCGAACAATGAGAAGAATCTGAAACTGAAGAGACCTTGCCATGTGTGTTGTGAAGCTTCCATGAGGAAGTCCAGAGGGATACAATGCACCAAATCCCCAAAGCCTTTTGATGTTGTCTAAATGTGTCCAAATCCAATGACTGATACATCTATAAAATGTCTAGCTTTTATTGTGAAGAAATGTGATGACTTGGCGGGGAATACCTGTTGTGTCAACAAGAAGACGTTTATGGTCTATTGAAACCTGCTTCTGCATTTTAAACACAAGCATCCAACATAGTGGGTGGCTTTTTTTTTTTCTTTTTTTTTTTTTAAATCTGTATGGTTTGTTATTTTTATGCCAGAACACAAAACCCAATTTAACCAGACTCATAAGTCAACCCAGTAAATTAAAACCCATGTAGTATTTACATGAGTTTCTAAATCTTTTACAAGTAAAAAATCTGGATATTGTTGTTTGCATTTGTATTCAGCTGCCTTTACTCTGATGCTCTTGTATAAATTCCAATGCAACCAACTCCATTCAGCAGTCACCTAATCTTTAAATGCAACCTACCTGTGCATAATTTAATCTCAGTGCAAATGTAGCTGTTAGAAACACAAATGAACAAACAGTATTATGAGAACTAAGGAAACCAACAACTTGCCAAGACTTAAACAAAGAGTCTCTCCAACCAAGATGTCTGAATTCAAGGCAGTTTGCAAAGGAAAAAAAGGACAAAAGATTCAAGCTGACCAAAGCAGATGGAGGAAAATGCTTGCAGACTTGCAGATGTAAGCGCCACAAAATGTACTTCTGTTCTATAACCAACACACTTACATTTGTGGTTTGGTAAGAAGCTTTTTATTTACAAAGTGCTACTGTGATCCATCTGTCATTAACTTTATGCAAGCCTGTTGGATGGCTTAATGTCCACATGCTCAGATCTGTGCATGTGAAATAAAATAAATCCAGGTACATGTGCACTTTGCTTCATCAGAAGCTGATGCTTTGACCTGAAGCAACAGATGGTCTTTTGTCCATAGAGGACCACTAAAAAGGTTTGGAAAAACAAAAGGTCTGCCAGCATATCTGGCTGCAAGAAACATAATAATATCTATATCTTTTCTAAGTGGCCATCTGATGAAGAAAGTCGAAAATCAGACAGGAAACACAAGTTATTGTCCTGTCAGCTTTTAGACGTGAGTAGATGTTGCATATTGTAGTTTTTGCCTATGTTTAGCCACGTTTTTCAGAATAGAATTGAATTAAAATTCTCTGGAGCTGTTGCAACCATTTTATGAATTTTCATTTTAGGAACTCACACCTTGTACATTTATGTTCAGCAACAGATCAACCACAATTTTATCAGAGCAGATGATACTTACGTAATCCAGACTTGACCGTGGGTGTTGTAGGCTCTACAAAGTCTCTTGCCCCCAAGAACACAAGTTCTAAAATAATAATAATAATGAAAAAGCAGCATTTTTAATAATTTCTTCTGTAATTTATTTGTTTAAGAAGAGGTTTGAACAAGTTTTTACCTCTACAGGTAACTCCCACATCCTCATAGTGGTAACAGTTGTGGACACCCCAGCCCAGGCTACGACACTGACTCAGGTCTGCCTCGTTTCCCCGGCAGTCCACGTTATCCAGCGCGATGAGTCCCGTGCCTTGTCCGAACCGAGAGCTGCTCCCCACGGCGACGGCCACTCCGCATCCCATCTGCCGGCACACAATGTTGGCGTCCACCATGTCCCAGTCGTCGTCGCACACCGTGCCCCTCGAGCCGTTGTAGAGCACCTCGACTCTGCCCTCGCACCTGTTGCGTCCATTCACCAGTTGGACTTTGGAGAGACGGCACATGGTTTTAGTTGGTTGTGTCCAAAGACATTGCTCTCTCTCTATTGTTAAAGGTAAGGAGACTTGCAACTGCTTGAGAACATCTGTGTACAGATGAAATGTCCCTGCGCAATTAGGGAAAACGGTAAACCAGTAAGGAGAGTAGTAAATAAGTTTGGGTTTAGGAGAATGAAGAGCTGGGAAATGAGCTTGTTTAAGCCCCAAGCACTGATCTATTTCCTCTACTCTGCTTTTCTGGCACCCAGTCAGAAAGTCACCAATACGCTGCCATGGTAGGAATTGAATGTACAATTTTCCCCCTTATGGCAGTAACTTCACACTCACCTTGGTACTGCGTCCTCTCGAAGGTTTGCATCGTGTTGCCTGAAACAAAAAGTCAGAGGGTATCGTCAGTTGTTTGCTGATGGGTGGCTATTGGCCTTCCATAGGCAATGTCCTCTTTATCTACTGTATCTGATTTCCTGTAACGCTAGACACGGACCAAGACCACAGCAGAAAGCCTGTTCAGAATGAGCCCGCGCTGAAGATCAAATATGTCACGCTGATCCTCCTCTATAGGGTTTTAATCTTATTCTGTTTCTAAGATTTTTCTTTGAAGTTGTTGAGGTTGTTGAAATGTGTTTTAGGTTTTGTGTTTTAAGGTATTTTGTGAAACCTTTTTTCTTTATAAAGTTTGTAATAATAGTGTGATTTTATTATGTTTGTGGACCCCAGGAAGATTAGCCTCTACTATGTAAAGACTAATGAGGATCTTTAATTAAACTAAAATGACATGGAAAAAACGCCAAGTCTGCAATTTCCTCCATAAAGCAAGAGGAATGTTTGCTATAGTGCCACCAAGAAAGTCTGACGTTTTTATTTAATTCCCAACTTATCAATAATATTCTAACTACAGACTTCATGCATCATCCATCATCCCAACAAGTGTGACAAACCATGCTGCCCTACAGCATGATGCCACCACCACCATGTTCCACCGCTGGAATGGTGTCTTTGCAGTTAAAATATAGTACCACACTGTGTGACTTGGGTCATGTTTTTCACATTCTGATCATTTTTAAATGAAAACAAAGTTGTTGTTTTTTTGGTTTTGAATACATTTCCCTTCAGACCACTGACTAATGGAGTTCAGGGTAAGTCTGCTCTGTACGCCATAAAGATATTTTTAAATTAACGAAGTAGTGAATAAGATCACATTACACGTTTAACTGATTTCAACAGATGAAAGTGAAAAGCAGTTTTATTTAGCTGTCGGTTAGAACTAAAACTACTGAAAGCTGTTTTTTATTTACACATTTTTTTCACAAAAGATCAATGTACTTCTCTTTTATGATTAGTGGTGTTCTGGAGCATTAATTTAAATCTCGTGCTCCATAAAACCAGGAAAACTGTTATGTTTGCCAAATATTACGTTTATGTTTCTGTTCGTGTGAGCTGAAAAGCCACATTAAGCCCCAGAAATTTACTAAACTTTTTCCCCTTTTTTTTTTTGTTGTTGCTGTAAACAAGCAGATGGTGTAAGGCCTTTGAACCTGAAAACTTTGTAATGGTCAGCAGGGGGCAACACCTCAGGTTCCAAAAACTAGAATCCTTTCAACTCTTCCTAATTAGATCCATAATTTCCACAAACACACATCTCACTGTCTTGTTTTACACACTTCTAATAGGAACTATGCATCCTAAATACAAGCCATTATACATGTAACATTTAAAAAATGACAAAGATGTTCTTAGTTACTTGTACATTTAAAAATGAAAATGTTTTGATTATGGACAGTCCACTGCCTGCAGATTAGTATCTCAGATTCCGACACCTTAACAAAAACACCAGGATGACCTTTGTGTGACAGCCACTTCTTACACTTTTTATGTAGGTCAATTCCCAACCTCCTTTATTTGTTTGTGACACAAAGGCATGAGCGATGTGCTAATACAGATAAGCAGAAGCTGTCATACGCCACTTTATGGCGTCACATGCTGGTTACTCTTCACCTCTTGTATTCTTTCTTGTATGAGAGTTTGAGTTCTGCGCATGATGTGTAGAAGAAATGAATAATTGAATGTTACTTACTGGTTAGAGCTCGTTTGTTTATCTTCATGCCTCCTGGAAATACAAAATAGAAAAGCAAAGTCAGCAAGGCTCACGTCTATAGACTCTGCAATAGGATAAAACCAGTGTCGCCACATGTAAACAAATTGTTTTCCCCTGCATGGGTTGTTTCACAGACTGGCATTGATCGTGTCTCCCTTTTGAAACAGCTGCAGGGCTTTGGCCAGGTCTGACAGGGAAGCAGGGGGCAGACAGTACCCGCCGACACAAAGGCTCCCATCTACAGGGAGTTCGCTTGCAGGTACAACCGGTCCTGAAGCATTATCAGGGACTCTACCGTGTGTTTTCGCCCTAAATTCACAAATAATCAGCTCATGTGTCCCATTCATTTCCAGTTTCTGGCCTTGATTCTTGCAGTGGTTTTATGTTGTGGTAGACAAAACATTTTTTTACAGAATGGTCATCAATTCACTAACTTTACACTAAAAAAGAGACGGTGTAGCTGAAATGTTCCCTCTGTGTTTAAACAAGACTGTAGATTTGGAAGTGTGTTTAATCTACTTTTTTCCAATTTGAAGTTATTAATGACAAATTAAAATACATTTTAAAAACTTAATTTATTCAGCGAATTGTGGCAGTTTTTGCTCTCGATAGTTTTTATCATTTTGGCCTGTGGGCAGTGATCATTCCTGTCATTTATTTATGTTTTTTATTTATTTTATTACTATTACTTTATTATTATTTTTTATGGTTCACTGATTTTCTTGCTAACATCAAATCTAATGGAATTAGTGGAATCTAGTTCAAATGTAAATACACATACATCTGGTGTTGGGGAAAGTTTACAATTGCTTCTGCTTGTGCTTCTTTTTTTTTTTTTTTTTTTTTTATCACGCACGTTTCAAATAGTCAGATTTTAATATCAGACAACGATCACCAGGGATAATCTTCCCACACATATCTGGCAGTTTTGTGAAAAGCAATCAGCCCTTCATAACTATCTGTGCCACCCTTGGACTAACAACTCTTCTTTGAAGAACCGTTTTAGCTGGCCACATTGGAGGGCTTTGGATATGAATAGTCTGTTTAACGTCATGTTGTAGCATCTCTGTCAGACTAAAGCCAGACTTTGACAAGGCCGCTTGAAAACCTCCGTTTTGTTTGGTTTGGTTTTTGAGCCATTTCAAGGTGGACTGACAAAAGTGGACGCTATTTTTGCCAAGTCTCTTTTCTTACTGTTAAGTTTCTGATTTAACATTGACTGTTATGTTGTATTGAGTTGCTGAGAGTCGTCAGTGCACTCTTAGAGTAATTTTGTTAGCCAGACCTCTCCTAAGAGACTTAGCAACTTTTCCTTAATTTTACCATTTGTGAATATTGTTTCTCACTATGGTTTGCTGTCTTCCTAAAGGCTAAGAAATAAAAGATTTTTGAAACTCTTTCCAAACAGATTAACTTTAATGACCTTAGCCCCTTAATATTCTCTCATGTTTGTTACAGTTTGCAATCAAACATGGAAGGTCCCGACACCAACACTACGACCCTGATGCGACTTGGTAGTCACAAATGCTTGCCAGTATACATTGGAGTTGCAGATCAAATGTGATATAGAGATATTATACAGAGTGAAGACAGCTGCAGAAACAACAGGCGTCCACATTGTGCACCAAGCAAGGCACTGTAACAATTTTCCAGTGACCAACTTGGAGAAACCCTCCATATGTCTTGGCATCGCTCAAGTGAGTTCAGTGAACTGTATGCCATGCCCATTTGGTTCTGGAAACTCAACTGCATTCTCTGAAAGCACACGGGGTTTTTGATCTCAGTAGATAGTCTGACTGGTGAAATTCAGTTTTAATAAAACTTACGTTTGGTGTGGATAGCTTTAATCTTTTATTAAATTAACTCATTATTGACTATGTGAACAACTAAGTGTGATAAAACAGCAACAGAAGAAATCTGTAATGGGGAAATATTTTTCACAGCACTGCAGGCAAACAATACTGGTACTTGAAAAGAGGAGAGATTTGCTTTATTTATATATATATATATATATATATATATATATATATATATATATATATATATATAGCTGTTTTTTGTGTTGTCGCTAAATCTACACCACAGTGAATGATAAAAAAAAAGGTTCTCTGAAAGTGTCTTTTCCATTTTAAAGATTTCATAAGACACCTGTGACATTTAAATAAAACTACAAATATTCAAGTTGTATTATACTTTACCATATTGCTACCTCTATTACATATCATGTTAGTACATATTTAAGTAGCTTTAGGTCTGACAGTTGTTTTTAGATAAACCCAGAGCCCCCCACCAGACCTACCTAGTCTCAGTACGCCGAGGGGCACCAACACAAAGGAAGCCAGCAGGGACACCAGGAGCCAAACGGCCGGGTTCCAGCACCTGCACTCGCTCTCCACCCCACGCTGGCCTCGCATGGCTGTCTGACTCACCATCTGGCTGCAACACACACAGTTACAGACTCTCAGTTACTCTCATCAGGGGCACCCAGAGTCCAGAGCTGCATGCGTTCCAGACTCGCAACAGCCTCAAGCGTGGCAGACACTTTTCTACAACTGAGAAACAATCAGTATTTATTGTCCTGGTTTGGAGTGGTCTAATTATAGTATTGGATTGTTTTATCTGATACGGCCTGCAGCTGTTGTCTCTGTGATGTAGCAGGGTTTGGATGGTCGTTTCAGTCAGCTCCAAGAGACACCATTTCCAGAGATCACTTTATGAACATAAAAGATCTCTGAGTACATATCTACCACCAGCTCCTGATCCAATCAGGATTAATGTGCTGTTGTGTGCACAAAATGGCCACCCTCAAACCCAGATTTGGAGGCAGAGTTGCACTGACCGCTGGGATGGAGGGAAAGACGTTTGGGGTTTTGAGCAACACCAGCAGCTGGAGAAGGCTTGTATTACAGTCAGAGGCCGATACCTTTGTCCATGTTTTCCAGGGGATTTTCCTTCGGAAAGGGAATGTCAGGATTCATAGGGATCACTCAGTAATCAGTCAGATAATAACATCAACGAATTTCTCAGAACTTTTAGTGGATGCTCTAAAGTTGGGTGCAGCGGTCTGATAATACAACGGGAGCAAGAAATGATATAACTACTTCAACTGATCTATTATGAAGTATAACACACTTTTTTGATTAGGTTTGAACCATCAATTATTGCCGTCTGATGTACATCCACTGTTTGTGCCAAAGCAAATACCTGTGGATACTTTAAAATGCAAACACCCAAGAGGCCTTTGAGAACAGTTGTAAGAGCCAAGCTGTAATTTACAAAAACTCAGCGTGAATGTCTGCCCTGGCTTGTTTGTTTCTCCACTCATGCAGAATTCCCCCTGACCTTACCCAGGAATGTGTATTAGGGGATGATGAAGGGAGAATTTGATATTGGCCCCTTGAGATAGTGGACATTCCAGGCCTAGGTAGCACACAAAGACATTTCTGCTTTCTGTGGTCCCCCATCGTCGGGCATAAACGCTGCTTCCTGCAATCTGTCACTAGAACCCTCCGAAACGCTTAGGCCCGCGATGACACTGTGGGGGCGCCTCTCATCTCAGAGAGCAGGAAGAAGCGAGGAGGATGTTAAAATATTCTGTACTCTTTGCTTATCTCCAGCCTGTGGAAGCAACGTCTGCAGAAAAGAGCTGATGCAAAAGGACTGTAAATAGCTTTCAACCAGGTTCATCTGGTGTGTAATTGTCTCAAAACATGAGGTACAGAAGCCCAAAGGCACACAGTCAAAGGCGGCGAACGTCCAATTGGGAGGTGGGTATTTTAACACCACCGCGGCGCTCGAGAACCGAGGCTGCCTCCCTCGGAAACTGAACGAGCACACCACTCAAAACTCTGGGACAAATGGTTCAGTTATGAGGGATGAAAAACAATCTTGTCCCCAATGTTATGTTTTTCAATACTCCATTCATGGTGGGATGTAGCGCAGATCCGCTGGGGAATAATGTTGCCTTTTGTGTCGGCTCTGCTTCCCCTCCCTTCTCACTTCCCTGCACTGAGAAATAGCTGAAAGATCTCGGCCCCACAAAAATACCCCCTAATGTCTGAGATAGACTGGAGAATATCAACACCAGCCACCGTTAATGGGAAGAATCTCCTCTTTTTGTTTTTTTTTTTGAGCAGAAAATCAGTGCCTTTGGCAGCGCATCATGCAACTGGGTTTTTGATATCCTTCATAATCTCTTCTTTTTGTCAAAAAAAGGGGATAAAAAGAAATCAGAATTTGAACAACTGTTTAAAGAACATGTTAAACTGTGTGACTCTGGGTCAGCTTTTTCACTTTATGACAAATTTAGTGTAGAAAATGCAGCTCCAGAAATATAACTCACGAGCAAAATTTCATTGTATTGCATTCAAGTTACAAAAATAATACATACCTGTTGTAAAAGTATTAATCTTGACCCAAAATAATAAAAAGGAAAAAAAGAGATTAAAATAGGTTTCCTCTCCTCAAAGCAAACAAAAAAGCAAAATCAAAAGAGCTGAACCAGCAGGAAGTTTTAAGTCCACAAATCCCACAGAAAATATTAAAAACTACAAACACAAGAGAAGCCAGAGAACTCCAGTATCCAGCACTACATGTCTTAGGTCTTTCATCTCCTAAGGGCTGCAAGACTATAAGTACCTGGCTTCAGTGACAGGGATTACATAAAACAATAAATACCACAGCATTGTATGTTAATATTCTAACGCCCTGTACCCGTCTAAGCTTAAAAGAAGCAGGAGGGGCGTGAAAGACACAAAGACAATGTAAGTCAACCCTTTACTGGTATCCCAGCATCTCCAGTTTCAGGTGGAGCTCCCAGAAGGTGCGGTCCAGCTCATCCCTGCAGAGAGAGGCAAGGCTGTGGCTTCGGCTCTGTGTGTTCGTGTTTGTGCACTGGACTCTCCCACATTACGGAGAGCTGCTCCAAATTGGAAGATTCTGATGCAAACTCAATCTGATGACTGACATGTAGAAAATATTTACTTTTTTTTTTGCTACAAACTTCAATGCATGCAACTGACAGTTAATAATAGACCAACAAAAGTAGTGAATAACTTTTTTTTTTTTTTTTTACAATTAAAGATATGAACAGTATGCTGTGCATTTGTATTTGGCTTTTCTATTTAAATATCACTTTTTCCTGCAACTAAAGCTGCCAGTCTTTTGAGATGTTTTTTTTAACTCTACCAAATTTTCCTCCAGAATTGTTCTGTATTTAGCTGTACAGCTAAATATCTTTCCATCAACTCTGCCTAGCTTTATTAGCTGAAGAAACTAATCCATTTTTTATTGATTGATTGGTTGATTTTTGTTGTTGTTGGAATTAGTTTTCTGCTATTTTTATATAGGTTGAAATGTTGTTGGTCTCATTTGACCAGGGCACCTTCTTCCAAAGTATTTTTTTAGCTAAGTTTATGGAACAATTATTAGCTTTCGTTCAACAATGTTTTTGTTTTTGTTTGTTTTTTGCCACTCCACTTCCATAGAAGCTATAATTTGAGGGGATGACTGATTCTGCTCTGCAGCTCCTCCAGTGTGTGTTTTCCCAAACACATTTATCTCCATGACAAAATGTAGCCAACGTGTATGAATAGTACTGCAAACGTTTTTAGTGCTTTACTTTCAAATGTGTAAAGGAAAACTGCCGACACCTATCTGACTCATGCAGAAAACTCATCATTTGCTGCCAAACACTAATCCTTCCTGAGCTGTGGAGAAAATGTACTGGCTGTTTGCACATATAACGTTACAATTTCTTTATCGTCATTATTTATTAATAATAAAAAACACGTGGTACATAAATTTGATTTAAGGCAGCATTATTAAATCACTTATTAGGTGAGATAATGCATAGTCTGTTTACCTAATAATAACTGCATCTCACCAGAGGAAACATCAGCTCCATTAGCTTCTAAATCGTCTTAGCCAAGAGTGTCCGTTAGCATTCGCATAGATTTAGATTTGTGTGTCTTGTACAACATAAGAACAACAAAAAAAAACAGCAAATACTTAAACATAGGAGTTTACCTTAATGTGCTTGCTTTGCATCTATTAATGCACAGTTTCATGCTTGTTAACTTGCTGCTACAGTTAGTGTACATCCTGAAAGAAAACATGTTAGAGACTTGAAAAGATACGAAACATAAAGACAGAGCTACAATAAATCACAGCTTATTTGGCAGAAAGTCCAGTCACACAGCAAGAGAGCATCTGGGGAAAGACGTAAACATAGGAGTTCAGAGACGTTTTCCATCAGCCCACTGACTGAGATTGAGCTTTGTTGCAACAACTTTGTTTTTATGCCTTATCTGGTAGCGACACCATAAACAGACTAGATGTAGTTTTGCAAAGTATTGACTCGCATGTAATGAATACAAAATCCAAAAAACACCATTTCAGATTTTTGTTTGGAAAAAGAAATTATCTAAAAACAGTCTAAACATTTTGTTTGTGTTAGTCTCATTTCATAACTAATAATTAGAAATGTCTCAGTTTACTCACTATTTAAATGTTGGTATTTTTAGAGCATATATCCAATATAATTACTCAATTTACAATTAAATTATTCTGAGAATACATTTATTTCAATGATATATTCCTCATTCATTTCATAATGCGTGACGGATTTGAGACTAGCAAAACTTTTGTAATATACTGTATACATTTAATAAGTATCAGTGCTTCCCATGTAATTATTCCATTATTGAGCATGTCAAAAAAAATAAGAAGAGAAAATAGCTGCACGAGCTCAATAGGGAGGAAAAAAAAAGTTGCATGAAGAAATTAGTTATTGCCCCCAGATTGATGATAAATGTACAGAACAAAGAAAGAGACAGACTTTTATTTCAACTACATTGCAATAACCTTAAGGAGTCTGTGGTTATTTTTGTAATGATATTAGGAAAACATAATTTCCTCATGACAGCACAAAATCACAGGAACACATCTTTATTCCAGCATATACAACATAGACAAGTTTATGTTGTTTATACATAAACTTGACTCTGGTCACATTTCATACATTCCCAATGAACAAAACTGATAGGAGGAAGTATTAATCCACACCTTTGACTGGAAATGTCTCTTTGTCTGTGAGATGTCTGTACATCCTACCGTGGACTCTGGTATTTACTCTCGTCTCTTACAGAAAAAAAGGGAAACAAAGCACCTGTGCCAAATAAAAGACGTGAAAGAAGAAGACTTCTGTCCTCTCTTCCCCCGCTGAATTTCTGGAGAATAAACCCACGATGTAATCAAACAGGTTAGTCCCCGTTGGGATTTCCACCGTTTCTGAAGGCATCAGTTTTACCATGCTGGAATTTTGGTGAAGTCAACCTATTATACTTGGGTTCTGGTCTCTGTTTTAGAAGAATCTCAATGATGCAGATCATTGTGAGTGGCAGCATATTTATCAATCACCTGCACTATAATCTCATTGTGAAGTTTTCACCAAGTTGTGCCCTAAGTCATATTTTTGACCCCATTTTGATGGGGTTTTTTTTTATCTGAGATTGACACGAACAAGGACACAAGGAGATCCAGACACTTTTGTCTTGCACAATTATTTGAAGTGGGTCATGAAGAAAGCTAGTGTTCCATGTTCCCCAGGTAGGGAAAGGTATGATTGACTTCAATAGAGCGAGATACACGCAAATAATTGGGAACTTATTCCATTATTCCCACATTATGTCCCTAATTTTATGAATTTGGGATTTATAAAAAAAAAAAAAAGAGACTCACAAACTCAGTCTAGCACATTTGTTTGAAACAGTTTGGTAGCAAAAACGTTGCGGGTATTACATAACTACAGACTCCAAAGGGTATTTGGTTTAAAATTAAGTAAGGAGATGCCTCTTTCTCCTTTGAGGGCCACATCCCACACAGAGCAATAATGAGAATAGTGAATAGTGAGAGTAATTCACAGGATAGGTCACCATTTAAATATCGGGAGACTCAAGTGTCTAGAGAATAAAAGGCTGTAAGTCAGCACTGTACCTGCCTCTGGTTATTTCTGTGAATAAACCTATTCAGAGAACTGCAGTCCATTAGTTGTTTGAGTACAAATTACCTAAAGTGCCATATTGTGTAGGGTTGTGTTAAAAGAAATTCCCAACAGCATTGTTGGAATTAAAGGTGGTTAGTTATGCAACAACAAAAAAAAAACTCGGAAATGATTGTTTTAATAAACTGTTACTGTAAAACACATTCAGTTGAAACCAGATATTTATTTCCTGGCTGACCTTCCAGTTTTAGGTCAGTTAGGATTACCTAGGCTCTTTATATTTCTATGTCAGACAGAGAGAACATTTTTTTAAAACTATTTTTTCTACTACTTTCTTTAGAGAGGCAGTATTATGGGTTTTCCAGTCACATAGTTTCATTTTATAGCATAACTGTGTTACCATCAGTTGTTATAAAAATCCTAAATGTATCAAATATGACTTCAAAGAAATTTGACTTCATAATTCATTCCATGTGCCTTTAAGAAACTCTTGGTCTTTTTGATACTCTTCTCAACATCACTCCTCTATTAACCTTTCAACAACATTTTTACCAGTGTTGCCCTGAGAAGTAACTTAAAAATCAATTTTATATCCCCTTTAACCAAGTATTGGCTTTGAAAACAGGAAGGAACCGATGATGATTTTATGGATTTGTACCATTTAGATTCTCCACATTCTAGTTAAACTGAGACAGATATGTGGTCATATCTTAAAGCAACAACTCAAATACACAGTTTCCTTGTGTGACATTGTGATAAACTTCAACCAGAAGGGAATGTGGACCTTCTGGTCCAGAAGTCTGGATTGTTTGTGGGCCCAATTTCCAAATACAAAGCGCAATGTTCATCTCTTCGAGCATTTACATGCAGGTATTAACACTACAGCAAATTGTTAGCAATCCTATTGTTTAGAAAATAGATTTGTTCTGTATCCATGATGAATGTGTTTTGGTGCGAAATGTGTGTATTGTTGAAAATAAATAATGCTGTGTTTTCCTCTTTCTCTTTTAGCCATCGGAGAGCATGGACTTAAAGGCCATTCAGAGAGGAGTCCAAAAGCCTCTCTGAATGGCAAAATTACCGTGTGCAAAATTACCGTGTGCAGTCAGGAACAATGATGTTCATTTTTGGAGACATGCCCTATTTAAGTTCATGCTTCACCATCTCTATTGGATTTAAGGGCACCCCAAAACATTGATCTTTGTGGGGTATTTAACCATTTAATCACCAAGCAATGGACTTGCTGGTGTGCTTTGGATCATTGACTTGCTTAATGAACCAATTACACTCGCGGTTCAGGACGTGAACTGATGGAGGGATATCTTCTTTCTCTGGTTGAGAGAAAACAATCAATTAGCCTTGAAGCAGTGAAGCCAACCAAGACATCACATCAACTGTATGATGTTCTTTTTCCAAAGTGCTGTTAGTTTTACTGAAGGTGTAACAGAAAACGCATTTTCTATCTAATATATTCCAGCTTTATTTTGGTAATCCAGAGAATATTTTCCCAGTATGTTTTTTGGCAAATGAGACAGCTCTCTGTGTTCTATGTCATATCGGAGTAATTTCGGTAGTTCTTCCACTATTAGCAAGTTTAGTTACTGTTTCCTCCATTTGTGAGTGATTGCTCTCTCTTTGGTCCCAAACTTTTAGAAAAAGGTCTGTCATCTGCTCCACTCTGATTAAGATCAACAACTTTGTTCCTCACATGTTCTTAAATTTCCTTTACGACGTGTTACTTTTTGGGATTTTGTTTTTTTAGCTTATCTTATGTTGTCATGCAGGTTCCAATTTAATTATTTCTATATCGGAAGTCTGACAGTAATCAGATGTATACCTTATAAAACCGAACCCACAAATGTGGTTAATCCGAGTTAATTCATAATTTAACAAATTGTTGGTATTTTGTTTTCAAATGCAAATCTGGAATGTTATTAATAAATTAAATTGTCATTTTAAAATAGCTTTTTGTATGTTTGTCTGACGATAAAGTGACCCTTTCCAGCCGCTAATCATTCTGTTAATGTACCTAGCAGGTTTTCACACTCACACCTTCACAGTATTTAAGCTTCTTTATTTCTCTGTTCGCTGTGAGATTCTTCAGTTGCGTTGAGTTTCAGTGTTCTGATTTAATTATGAACAAAACATCTCACCGCCGTCCGTCTGCTTGCATTTAAGCCCTTCTGCTAAACCATGACAGTTTGATGATGTGAGACATGTAAGACTGACAAAAAAGGTAAAAACAAACAGAAAATGTGATTGGGGGGGGGGACAAAAATTCACAACACTGTAAACTTCAGAAGAAGCCACATAAACCTTGGTATTGATATTCACGTTTGCCACTGAAATTTGTCCAAGTATTCTTTCACACGTTTTCACACAGAAATGTGATCTAGTCATAGATCATTTTTCATGTTATTACAGTGGAGCTTTGCTACACGTTTATCTGGAATATATTTATGACAACATATTGCGTTCGACTAGCAGAAGAGAATTAAAGCAAGTACAGCTGCAGGACTCAGGATTAATGGCTGCCTGTCCTTTTCGACTCCTTTGTGCCACACATGAGCACTGAGATGGGTATCAGAGAGCGAGCAGCCCAAGGACACTGAGTGATAACTCTGGCTTGTGTCCTGAAGCTCTCTATTTATATAAAACTCTTATACTGCCGCTTTGAACACAGCTGAGACTGTCTAAACTGCTACTGGTTCATTATAAGCCAATAAAGACAGAAAAAGAGCACAGAGAAAATAAAAAGTACTGAATTACTGATAGAAGCACCACCCAGCAGCCAGACTGGCTTTGAAGGAATTAGATATGATATTGAAGTGACATGCACATACCTTGGAGGATTTATGCATTTCTGTATATTTGCCAAATAATTACCTTTCGGGAAGCACGTCATCAAGGTCATTATTGAACAATGTGTTCTTGTGGATTATATCTTCACAAAAGTCAGTAGGTGACAACTGAAGAGGTCAAGTTTCTGTTCATCTACAGCAAAGTTTCTGACCTAATTACAGGGTAATAAGCTGATTAAATACAGCAGTTGGAATCTGGTTTTCTTTTCTTTTAGTTGAACTGTTACTTGAATTTCTTCTCACACTCTAATGATCAAAGAATTTTTTTAATAAATATATATGTATATGGCAATACAGCTATGATACATGATTTAAATAATGTATAATGTTCATAAAGTTTTATTTTATTATTTAGTTAAATATTTAATGCAGTAATTAAAGGAAGTTAATTAATGTAGCACTCAATTAATTCCAGTTCAATCATTGAAAACCAAACCAAGGTTATTTTACAAATATCTTGAAAACCTTTTACAAATTCCATTTGTTTTATTTTATTTTGATGCCCCTTTACTTTGACATCCCAAAATAAAGTCCGCTGCAACCACTTTCAGAAGTGACCTATCATTAGTAAATGGAGTTACATATTATGTAATCTAAGTATATGCAGCTGTTTTAGGAAAACAGAGAACAGTGTGACATGGTTTCCCTGTGTTACTATTATTTAATCACTTATGTGAACATTATGTACATTTTATGTACATTTTGTACATAAGGTCTTATTTGTATTAATTCTTATTTTAGACTGAGTAAGGGATTAATTTTTCCCTTTCCATTTGGCAACCTTATTTTCTAGTTTTGTGATATATATTGTTTTATCTAAATAAACTTCTCTGATTACTTATTTTTTTCCAATAGGCCATGACCTTTATTGTTTTTGTTTCTCCTCATGATAACATGTGGGAAAAATTCTTAAAGTTACAACAAATTTACAGCAATGTCTATTCATTCATTAATATCATATAGACATGAACAGCATAATAAATGAAGCTGGCAAAAGTCTGAGTTTACATTGCAATTCACAGGCGGATTGGATTCCCCTTAATGGGTTGTTTTCACTTAGGACATTGTGGCTTGTTACAGTATATAATGCACAGGTGTTACTCATAACATCGATAATAGGCTTGTCATTCAACACCTGGAAATTGAGATCAAAGTTTTTCTGTGGATTCTGTAATTAATGATTTTACACATTTGCACCTGGGCTTTTTTTTTTTTTTTTTTTTTTAACAAAAAAATATGTCAGATTAGCATATTTCAAGTAACTCTTGGTCTAATTTTGGTTTAGAAATATCGTTTTGGATAGGCTTTGCAATAAAGCATACTTCAAATATGGTCTACTTAAAAAAAAAATTGCAGGCTTTGGGATTATTGAAGGAATATTCTGCATTATTATTAGGTTATATTTATGACAATTTAATATATTACTACCACTTCTACTACAACTAATTTTATTTCTTTATTAGTTTATTTTAAGATATTGTGTTCACACTTCTTGAACTTTAATTGCAGAATGTAACCACTAGTGGTCACTCAAGTCCTATATACTGCGATAAATGCTGTGAGCGCGTTGCGTTCAAGTACTATCAATAATGCTGTATATACGATCTAATGTGAACTAATTGATTACTAAGGCTAAAAATATATGGACGAATAATTTTTAAGCACTTTTTAGAACTTTTTTCCTTAGAGAGAGAGGTCATATGTAATTGCATAAATATATATAAACACCTTTTGAGTGACGCATAACCAAAACGTGTACATTTGGATAAAAGTCATGCCGAAACCTATTTAAAATCTACTATGCGAAGAAGCTAATTCCTTAAACTATCACGAAATTTCGACTGGATTGTATTAATGATGAAAGTCGATTTTAATTGACGAAAATGTTACGGAACACGGGTATTAAAATTATGAACCGACGTCGCAAAGTAGACTTGAAAGCAGCACTGGCGCTCGCCAACAGGATAACGGTGGACGGGGACAGTGTGTTGGACAGAGGCAGGTAAACAAACCTCTTAGTGCCCGACTCTGTGGACCTTTAAACACTCATTTTGAGAGACAGAGTTTGTGCGTGAACTTTTTATGTCGATATAAGAGCCGCGGTTAAAAGAAGATGTCCCCATTTGCGAAAGTTAACTGTAACAGTCGTGTCCGCTAAGAGGTGAGTTTCATATAAGTTCTAGCTAGAAAACTTAGCTAACTGTTGCTAATCAAACGTATTAGCATGTAGCCGTGCCAACCCTAAAATACTACACACTTTATTTTATTTAACTGCGTGACATTAAACTATTGAGCTAATTGACAAGATGTCTCCGCTTGGCATTGCAAAGTTAAGCTTGTTAATTAGCCTGTGTGAGCGAAGTTTCCAGCAGCATCCACTGAAGCATCACTAGCCCGGTTTATTGCACCGTTCAAGGAAAGTTCGCCTATTAACTTGTTGCTTCGTCAGAAAGCACACCTACGTGCTCATCTGCTGCATTTTAAATTTGAGAGCAAATACGCAGTCCAATTACAGGGACTATATCAATAAAAGCATGGTCAATTGTTTGGCAGTTTTGTAAGAATATTATATTTGGTGCATTTTGTTGGAAGAAAAAATTATTTGAGCTATAGCAACTCTAGAAATCCCTTAAAATAAGCTTCAAAATATTACTTAAAAGCCTATCATATAGGATAATGTATGGTGAGGCGTGTACCAAACAAACAATTATGTTTTCAATTGCTTTTAACAATGCAGTATGATTTTTTTCTCTTTCCTAAAAATGACAATAAATAACTTTTTCCACAGTTGATAGTTAGCAAAGGCTGGTATGAGATTCTTATTTCAAGATGATTTTGACAAAAAAATAAACCGGTTTTATTGCCTTTTTTAAAAACAGTAATATAATATATATCCTCACCGCTAAAATACTATAACATAATAATACAGCTATAAAGATAAATACTTGATCCACAGACTGAAGATACAAATATTTAATAGACTTAAATCGTGTAGTTTTTTTTTATATTTATTTATTTTTTGCCCTTCTGCTGTTTATAAAGTAACACCGAGAATATAATAGGCTGATATTCGTAGGCCTGCAGCCGGCAACGGCAGTAGTTTTATAAGAGTAAAACAACCCAACTATGATTGCTGATTTTAAGAGGAGATTTTACAGGCTTTTCTTATTTGATATTTATTTGTGTTAATTTTTGCATAATTCGCCACGGCATGAAGAAATTCCTAAACTATCTGAGCTATCACATTACTAAAATTCTTCATTTGATTTCTTTGGATTTATTTATTTATTTATTTATTTATTTTTACAAATTAATCTGCATCACTTTTCCATTTTTCCCACACCTTCTACAGTCTCATCTTTCCACTGGTCCAGTGTTTAAAAAAATGCATGCAGCATGTTTGCTAACCGTCCAGCCATCACTCACCTGCTGCTCTTTCCTGTTTCGATGCATGCCCTCTTGTATAGAAATAAAAAAATATGTAACTGCTCGTTCCCTACTTGCATGATGTGCTGTGAATGAGGCACCATGAGAGAAGATAGGGATAACCCTCTGGCCCTGTTGTCCAAGAGGTCATGCCAGAACCAGACGGACTACAGACAAGAGCTGGAGAGGCTGCAGGCCGACTTGGAGGCAGAGAAGATCCAAACTCTGTGGGCCTGCGGGCAGCTCGGCGTGGAGATTCGGAGCCTGCGAAGAGAGGCAGAGCGGGAACATAAGAGGACTGTGAGGGAGCTGGCAGCCAGGCATTTTTGCCTGAAGGACCGAAACCAAAGCAGACATCTTCTGGCTAAAGAGGGACAAATAAAAAACAAGGTGCAGTCCTCGGGGGAAGACGGCTTTCATCTTGGCAGTGAACAATCAAAGCTGGAGCAGTTGCTGCTCACTCTGTATGAAAAGATAAATGGGAAACGGGCAGATTATAAATTTCTCCACAGGCGAGAGTTTGAACTAGAGAAAGCCATCTTCCTATGCCGCCTTCTAGAGGCCCATGGGAGGCTGTTGCAGGGGACTTCAAGGTCAAGACCACCCAACTATGTAGCCAAAAAATCCTCAAAGAAGCTGATCTGGGATAACAGCTGTAATCCCCGTCAGTCAACACCACTCCGAACCAGGTCCAGAGCACAGCTGGAAACAGCATCCCTCAGAGATTTGCCCTCACACAACAAAACGTGCAAACCTGATCGGAAGAAGCCGTTCTCAAACGGCGGGTTGCAGACTGCTGGGCCATGGACCTCCACCAAGGTCAGGGGTGCGGGTCAGATAAATTCTCTGGAAATGCATCACCCCAACAACACCATCCGTGCAGTTCAGGATAACCATCTATCCCTGTGGGCAGAGTCTTCTTCATCAGACGAATCGTCATCAATCAGATGCTCAAGAAGGAACATGGAGGTGAGTTTACACTTATAGTTGTTTACCATACAATAAAGAGAAACCATTCTATACAAACCACATCATCTAATGTTCCTTTAGCTAGTTCGATTTGATGAGTAGATTTCACCTTAATTCAGTTCTTTGAATGAATATGTTAATTCTCACGCCAAAGATCCCTGAACCACAAGCTAAACCGGACTTCAGCTGCTCATTGAAAATTAGTGCTGTCAGTCGATTTTAAAATTTTTTTTATCTGAGTAGTGCTGTGATTAATCACAATCACTATGCTTAACCTTGTAAACTTAAAACGTAAAAAATGCAAGTTTTTAAAAGAAGGAACTGTTTTATTGTTTCAGACTAAATGTCCCAGTTTTCCAGGTTTTCATAAAGGAAGGTTTAAAAGAAGTTATTTTTTTTCAAACATAATTTAGAAATGTTAACTAAAAACTGCTCTTGCTTTGGTGAAAGTATAATACACCATTTCAGTTGATAGGTTTCATACTACCTTGGTTTTATCCAAACGTCCTTCGGAGTGTTTTTATTAAAGTGCAATTTGCCACTGAAGCACACCAGTCTAACATTTCTGGCTCACCTCTTCACCTGCGTTTTCGACTCTGCATTGTTGACCGCAGTAAAAAAAGACCTTGTAATGTTCTGCTTTGTACTAAGTAACGCTCAGAGACTTTTAGGTCAAAATAGGTTATGCAATTTAATTTTAGATTAATCGTAGGTGTTAAAGTTGACGCCTCTTTTGATAATTCATTACAGGATTCCTTAAAATTGTAATGAATGTTTTGGCTAGGGTTCCTTTCTCAGAAACGCTTTTGTTGTTTCTTGTGTAGCTGAAAGCTTCTTTTTGGTCTTCCCTGGAATGTGGGTCTGTAAATTTAGACAGTAGTGTAAAATAATTGGCATAAATGTGCGTCTCTCATGTGGAAGTCCTTACGTATCCATTGTTGAGGTGTAAACAAAGCAAGGAATAAACAGGAAATATGAATTGTTTGGAGTTTTGTTGTGTTGATTCTGTAATTCCTAAATTACAGAGCGACAAGAATGGCAAGATTAGATTTCACAGGAACGTGCATGCCTCTCCACAAGCTGTTGGATGGTAATTTAGAGTGGCAAACCGGATATTATGGTTGTGTTAGTTCGGAGCATTGAAACACTTATGCTGCTGTTTTAAGCTTTGTTTTAAGTAATGGCCTTATTGTGTTCATGAAATAGATTTTGTAGGGTTTTTTGTGTTACCCTGGTTTAAAGCAGTTGATTGGATTGTTTTGAGTAACAGGGCCTGACTACAAATGTATAGTAACTGTACAAATAATGATTAGCATTAGGGGGTGCACTGATTTATCGGCCAGTCGATTTATTGGTGCCGATTTCCTTAATTTTGGGAGATCGGTGATCGGCCGATTTTTACATGTGACGCTGATCTTATCCACTGATGTTATCAACCTCGGCAAAGGTCTAAAAGTCAACCACTGTGCTTTTCTTTTCTCCCATGAGAGGTTTGACTGACAAACTGGCCGACCAGGTCATGTCTGCACATTTATAGTTAACAATAGTCACCCCACTGTTGCCAATTCAGCAACTTTCTTGATATATTGAGCAACATTTCAGACAAAAATGGTATCAGCCGGAATCGGAGTAGGTAAGTTAGGCTTTTTAAAAGATCTGCAATCTGCGATCGGCCAGAAAACTGCAATCGGTGCACCCCTAATTAGCATATTTAATGTTCCTCCCGCTTCATGGTTGCATCACTTTTTCACATTAAATGCAAACAAAACACATTGAAGTTTATGTTTGTTACTTCAGACATTTTTTTTTTTTTTTTTTTTTTTTTTTTCTCCGAAGAGTTTTTTGCGGCGCTAGTGGCTCGCATTTTCCACAACAGTAGGCTGACAGGAAGGGGGAGGGAGAGGGGGGAAGGCATGCGGCAAGGGTCGCCGGGACCGGGAGTCGAACCCGCGACGTCCGCGTCGAGGACTGAGGCCTCCAAACGTGGGGCGTGCTAAACCACTGCGCCACCGCAGCGCACGCCCCCTTCAGACATTTCTTTTTGGTCCCACTTTTTTCACTTATTCTTTAGAAATACACGAATCACTCTGATTCAGTTAATTGGAAGATGCCTGATATAGCAATTATTAATATCTGTATGCATGTGCAGAGAGCAGGGAAGTGGGTGGAGGTTTTATGGGACTGTTTGAGTGGCAGAAGTGGGTCAGCCTGCTTTGGATGAGATTTGAAAAGAGAAAATTCAGCATTTCATCAAAGCTTGAACCACTTCTAAGAAAAAAAGAAAAACTATCCAAATGGAAGCCACTATCATTTACAGTCTCTGATTTGCCTTTTACAAAGAAATATAAATAACAAATGTAGCATGTGTTCTGGCACTCAGCAGAAAGCCATTCACTATAAAATGTCTTTATTTGACCGACGCCTGCCTTATTAGTCTGTCAAGGCGGCTTTGTGAAAATACGTCTGAGAGACAGGATGCCAATGCCGCTGATCTTGACGGACCTGAATATAGCTTCTTCTGTCCAACTATGCAGTGTCTGTGGTTTGATGCTCTCTGGAAAAAGCTGACTGGAATACTTTCTGTTGTGCGTATTAACTGGTACGAATAGTCCGTAACCTGACGATAAAAAAAAATTGTGGATATGAACCTGCATGTGTGCCGCTGTAGTTATCTTGGAAAATGTTATTCCCTGCTGGCGGAGTTGCCGCTGTGGGTGCTGCTACCAGTCAGACAGTAAATTTAAGCCGTAAAAATGCCGAAGAGGAGCTGAAAGTATTTACAACAGGCTTGTTTTCTGCTATGAGGGTGGAAAAACTCATTATTGTGGGTAAACTGTTATGAATAATGAACTAGTCTGCAGCAAAAAAAACTGTTCTCGGAGCAAAAACAAGGACTTGTGTGTCACAAGTGGAGTTTATGTAGATTTAAACTTTTTGCTCCACCTTTTCATATTTCTTGTATTTACATTTCTGCCTAATTGTATTCCTGGCTCTGTTACTCAATCTCACAAGATTTGAGGTCTTTGATATATATATATA
>CAEFZX010025755.1:0-13573 GCA_903066825.1 Alfaro cultratus
AGCCGCACCTGTCTATAAGCCGCATGTGCCTACATACAGACGGTACACAGAAAGAGTTTTCAAAGTTTTAATAATATGCCTTAGCTTTTCTTTCCAAACAGTGCCTGTGACGCAGCAGTAACACAGAAGCAATGCGGTAGTAGCACAGCATTAACAGGGCTGGTTAAAAAAAACATACCGGTAAAAGTCACTGAGAGCCGTCTTCATCTTCCTCCTGTGCACTGAGACGTGTTAAGTTACATTAAACTTGTGTCTTCCTTGACACATATATTCCACCTGTCTCACTCTTACCTTTTCTGCTCAAGCACCCCTGGCGGCCGTTAGAAAAAAAATGCATATATAAGCCGCATCATTGTATAAGCCGCAGGGTTGAAAGCGTGTGACAAAAGCAGCAGCTTATAGTCCGGAAATTACAGTACTTGTTTTTCTCAAATGGAGCAGCCATAATTCCCACATGGCGAACTGTATGCTGTCTTTTGGCCAACAGTGAAAACTTTGTTACTTTAACACTAGGTGAGTTAAAAACAAACAAAAAAACACAATGAAGCATCATCCTGCTTCAGCTCAGACTAAAGACAGGGTCAGTAAATCTCACATGGAAGAGCTTCTCGGTGGTCGGTTGGATGGCCAGGAGGTCAAAGGCGTGATACTCTGTAGCACTTGGCCTCTAGGAGAGCAAAACACACAAACACACATCACAACTTAATAAAAAAAAAACCAAAGCTTTCATCTGGTACTCTGATCAACATTCTCCAATGGAAAACTCACAAAGTGACTGGGCTCTGACATCACCACTGTTAGTCTATTCAGCACTTTGATTGGACGAGAGCGACCCTGTACCACAGGCAGCTGACCAATCAGCTCACTGACCGGCACTGGTGATGGAACTTCCTACAGAGGGGAAACAGAGTTTACTGAGCAGTGACTGACAGAAGAACAGGATGTGTCAGTAACAGAACAGCAGCTAACCGCACCTGTTTTCTCTTGGTTGTGGGTTCAAATACATAGTTGATGGCGACAGTGGAGAATCCCACTGAAGAAGGAGCAAACACACTACGATTAAAAATAGTAAACCTAAAGTGGCTTAATTAATGGTTAAAATATCTCATTAATTTTATCAAGGTTGATTAATATTTAATCATGTAACTGACAGGAGTACAGGATGTGTGATTTCTGGAGACATACCCAATAAAGAATCTCATAATTTCAATCCAGCATATGTTTTTGTTGGGAATAAAAATAAAGCGCCATATTTGTTCAGCAAATCGGAGTAGTGGTGTCTCATCTGGTAGCATCTGTGTGCCACTCAGTTTCTGTCTTGTTGGGACTGAAACAACAAGACCTGTAGGTGAATCAACTGCAGGTTGATTCACCTGCAATTCTGAGGTGAATCAACCCTGCTGTGGCTCTAGGCTGGATGTCGAGTAACTTGGTAAAAGATTTTTCAAAATGCGAAAGGCTTCAACACTCCATTGGACTAAGTGGGTGGATGTGAAATGGAGAGAAGGTGTTCTCACTGCACAGTTCAGCAAGTTAGAAGATCTGTAAAGCCGGATTGCAAGCGTCTCTGTTGCTTTGGGCGTTTCACTGGTGGTACAGATTTATTTCTAAAAGATGTTTATAGAAGATAGGTTTACTGTTTATGTATTTAAAGCCGACCAATCACACCGGCGCTGGCGCCTCTGCGCGTTGCCTTGCGCGCTCTTTGTGGATCGCGCGCGCCTCCTTTCACTCAAACTGGATACAGGCTGACCTGTATGGATATTTACATCAACCCCCTGTGAGGAATTATGTTTCTTTCCAGGGTGTTTGATCAAGGTAGGAGTTTAAACCGCGTTGCTCTGGTTGCGCAGCTCTACAGGAATAACTTGCAGTGGCGTTTTCAGACCTGCGCGTTGAGCAAGTGGTGAGAATGATTTCTATTTGTAGACAACGAATTTTCTTTGGCTTTTCCATCTCAACACGCTGCCCAGCACCTGGCTCTGTCTGCGCTGATAAAGTTTTGTTAATGTTCCCAGTTGGTTGGAGTGTTAGTGGTTAACGAACCAACTAACCTCATCATGCAGGTTCAGCCTGGTGAGGAGCTGAACCTGCTCCTCACACATCACACTGGTTTTATATTATTTTATTATTATTTTTAGTATTATTTTTCTGTTTACACGATGCATCAAACAATATCAAATGCTTTGTCCACTTAGTCAGACAGAGTTAATGTGCGCGGAGATCTGAGAAACTCATCCCATAAACGGGAGCAACCAAAATGCTTTCTGTGTCCCCTTGTTAAAAACTCAACAGACAGAAATGGAAGAGCCACTAAAGCCACATTAGCAGCATTGAATTAAATCTCTGCATCTCTGCCAGCGGATTTAACTCATCATGCAGGGCCGGTCCAAGGTGTATGAGGCCTGGAGCAGAATTTGACTTGGGTGCCCCTCTTGCTGCTAAAAACATCAGCACCGCTAAAAGCTTCTGTGTCAGATTAGTGAAATATGGGAGAGCGGGAGTAGTTGGCCAACATAAAAAGCAATAAGTTATAATCGCAGTTTACTAATTTGTATTTGTGAACAAACAGAGCTCAAACTCAAAGATTAAACCCATAGCATCAGATTGTTGCTATGGTAACAAAACAAAATGAATATTGTTCTTTGAACTTTTACAAAGTAAACTTGCCAGATCCTTAAAATCTTACATATAAATGTTAAACAATTTAAAATCTTTTAATTTATGTAAACTGAAACCATTAAATCAAATTTAGCAGCATTAATCATCTCAATAAACAAATGTTATTTTTATGTATCTTTGGTCTGTGATAAAATATTAGCCTTTATGGGGCCCCTGAAGCCCTGGGGGACCATATGGAACTGCTGACTTAATTTGGATTAAACAGAAGTGCAAATAATTGATATTCATTTTAATTGTATTTTTTGATTTGTTGTTTTTAAGACTAGTTGTGGGTTTAAATGGCGTTTCACTGGTGATGTTTTCCACTAACATATAATTACCCAGTAATATTTTTACATTTCCTGTCTACTTAACATCTTTTAATACAAAAACACGGTGGACCGTCTCAGTGCCCCCACCACCGGGCTTAGCAAGCTTTCTGGGGGAAACCCTGCATTTGTATAAATATTTTGGTAATACTCTTTAAAATACCAGAATTTTATATTTTTGGCCATCTGATGACTGAAATGTAAAATATTAAATCAGATGTTATAATCAGTATCTCAGTACTTGAGTAGATCTTTTACCAAATATATATATATATATATATATTTTACACTTGCTTAATTAAAGCATAAGTAATTTATTAGATGGTTCCTTTCTATTTCTAAAGTAAACATCTGTTGAACGTATCCTGTGATTCGAGTATTTTGGGGTCCAGTACTCTAACCACGTCTATGGTTCTGTGAATGACTTTATGTTGTTTTTTTTTTTTTTTTATAAAATCCACTGCCATAAAACAATGTCCTTCACTACAGGTCATCCCACCCCAGGAGAGTAATACGTCACGGGCCATGGTGGGTTTTTTTAATTTCTGAGACACACATAACAATCAACCATGCACTCACACACGCACACACACACACACACACACATTGAACCCACGTCGGCTGGCTTGACCTCGTACCCCGGTGTAGCCATCAAATGAACTTGTGATACCGCTGTTGTTATTCTGAACTATAACAGACCGAATGGGATGGATTCACAGACCCGAACCGAGCCGAACCAGGATGACTGGAAGTGGACTCACAGTGAGCGGCTGTTTCTACGAGGCTCTGCAGGCGACTCCTGTCTGCAGAAAACAGCACATTGAGATCCATGAACACTGACATCCTGCTGCAGCGAGGAGGTTCATCCACATGGAAACCAACTGAATGCTGGGAGCGGGAATCTTCTTTGACGTTCTTGTCGGTTTGGCAAACAAGCATGAGGTGCATTACTGCCCCCAACTGGTGATGAGACACGCAAATGACCTAGTGTGAGAAGAGGGTGTGAGTGGAAGATTGGGTGTGTTAGAGGGGCCGTTTACGATTAAAATAGAAATGTTTTGTCTCACACTAAAGACTCATACACACATGCAAAAATACTAAAATTGCACATATACACTATTAAATGCCACATATGCATACAATGTTTCTCTCACACGCACACACCAAAGAGATTGTGCATACACACACCTACAATATAACACACACCCATACAAACAAAGCATACAGACATACTGTTCTGAATGATAGGTCGAAAATGTATGTGTGTGTGAACTAACACTAGGCAGAATGAATGAATGAATGAATGAATGAATGAATGAATGAATGAATGAGTGAATGAATGAATGAATGAATGGGGATGAGACCTGCATTTGTCTGTGTGAGAGTTGTCACGGAAGAGGAGGGGCATAATTTGGAGATCAGATAACGCATGTTTTTTAAAAATTATTTTTATTTTTATTGCAAACAAGGAACATACAAGAACAACATAGAACACTAGTGATTCCAAACACAGATACAACATCCAAGGGTTTTACAGAACATAGAACAATTGTTTTACAATGTCAAAATCAAATCGGTGCTCGAGGGTTGCAGTTCTTTAAGGCAGTTATGATTTAAATGGCTTTAGCATTTGAGCTGATTTTTAAGGATTCTATATAGATCTTAATAGAAGATAATAAAATCTGGAAATTAGGCTTTTGTTGTAAGTATTTGGAGTTGTGAATATGATATTTACCATAAATAATAAAAAAGTTAACAACATATAAAAATTCTGTTTTGACAAGTTCACATTTCTCCATCCCAAACAAAATATCCTTATCTGTTAAAATAATATTGAGATTTTCTTTGATGAAAGAAAAGTGACATATCTCTCCAGAATATTTTGGCATAATTACAATCCCAAAAAAGATGAACAAGCTTTTCTTCATTATTTTTACAGAAAGTACACATAGGGTCCAAATCCCATTTATATGTTTTTATCAAAAATGCTTTAACAGGATGAATCAGTCGCGTGACCCGTGCAATGCGAGGCATCGTTTGCTGTCAGTCACGTGGTTTTCAGCAAGACCACACATCTGACACGCCCCCTTTATACTCGGTACAAGCCTCGATGTTTGGCTTCAGATGTCTCATCATCACAACTGCAGGGAACATGATTAACCAGCAGGTGGAACCAAGAATCAAACAGCAGCCGAAGAAGAAGAAGAGATGAGTGGTACAGAACCTTCAGGTACCGGACACACGGGCTGATACTCAAACACTAACACTTTAACTTACAACCACAACATATGACAGTACACATCTGGCCCACTGGACGCTGCTCCCTGTCACATCCGAACCTGTCGGTGGGATTACTGACACAGAACTCTGGAACAACAGACCAGTTGCTTTGGGTTCCTGCTCAGAACCTTCAGTCAGGAGGTTGACAGGAAAACAGCAGCAGAGAGTTGTTTCACAGAACCAGGAAAGCGGATTAAACCGGTGTATTTCCCGGATATCCTGGTTTAATCTCGATTCCGTTTCACAAAAGAGGTATCACATAAGTTACCATGGCGATTTCTTTTGTGCAGCTAACCTGATCCAGACCAGGTAACAGTCAGGCTTAGTTAAACTGTCTTTGCTCAAACAGTTAAACAAGAACTTGTCCCTTCAAAACAAAAACCTCAGAACTCAAAAAGGAAGTTAACCTAAAGCTAATTCAATTCGATATAGGTCTCATACCTTCTAAGTTATTTGCACAATGTACTCAACATTTCATCCACATACTTCCCAGATACTGTAATAGTATTCTTATATTTAATCTTGACCTGTTGTGTTTGTTCTGTATAAATATTTATGAATATTATAAATATTTCTAAGATGTGGGAGGAAAAAAGTAACACGAATGAATCTGCTGTCAGATTAACATGTTATAATATTGACTTCAACTGTTCATTTATTTGGCTAAAGTTGTTTATTTGAGCATATGACAGGTATGATTGTGATGTATTTTTTATTCAAGAATGTTTTGGAAATGTATATTTATGCTATTTATGTTTTCAATCGATCCGCTATTGTTTCCTGTATAGTAGCAGGAGTTTTTGTCCCTTAGCATGATATGCTTCAATTCCTCATAATCCTCAATCAAAAGACGATCTCTTGGTCTCTTGAAAAAATCTCTGGACACATATTCACCTGTGTGAATTACTTAAGCCTGGACCAACGCAGCTGCACCCCCTCAGCCTGGTTTGGTCTTTGTGAAACAGACGGTCTACAATATCGACTCAGTTCCTCCAGTAGGAACGGGCCAGAACTCCAGCAAACTATTGTGAGAAACTTGTACAAGAAATCCCAAAAGGTTTGACCCATGTCCTACAGTTTGAAAGACTGTTATCCTAGATACTGACCAAGTGTATGTACATTTTTGAAATGTAGAAAATGTTCTCAATAAGTTTTCTAACATTTAGCAAATACAATTAATTTAGATTATTCTGACTGATCTAAGACGAGATAAGTTTGGTCTGATTTAACTTCAGACAATGAGAAAAAAAAATCTGTCTTTTTAGTTGCTGTATTTAAACTTCTGGTTTCAGCTGTATGTTGACAGGCAGCTATCATAGAACCTCACCAAGTAAGGACTTGACATTTTCAAAATAAATTATTAAATTAGCTGGAAACTAGCGCAAAGAACCCAAGACCTACAAGATAAAGAACCTTCTATCTATTGTATCAGTTATTAATTAACTAATTAATTAATTAATTATTGTTATTGAACATAAGGAGCATGCTTTGTGTAAAGCTCCACACATATCTGAGGTTCACCAGAGAAACTGTTCAGTCTAGGAGACATTTTCTTGAAAGACTGAGAAAGAAATGCATAAAATTGACAGATTTTGAGATCTAGTTCAACATTTATTTTATCGACTCAAGCAATGACTTTTGATTACTTATGAGAACTATTACTTTAGAGGGAAAGACCATTTAGTGTAGCATAGCTCATTTTCATAGTTCAGTACTGTAACTACGAACAGAACTTGTTTTTAAAATCCAAATTAGTCATGTCTTAAGGCATGAAATAGATTATTTTCTGACCAGTCAAAACTTTGCCTTTCTGTAAAATCACACCAGAACGGAGCTGTGTGATCGGGCTTCACAGAACTGGGCTCTTGTGTGTTGTGTCTCACTGGTTGCACTTAAAATGAACAGTTTTTCTTGTACCATCACTACTATGTGTACCTAACTTTACCTTGCTGTCCTTCTGCAGGCAGTAGAACCAGAGCAGCCTTTCCATAGCTCTCAGCTTCAGAACATGATCCAGTCCAGCATGTCGGCATTAAGGCCCCTGAGGACCCTTTTCTTTGGAGAACATTACAGTCCGACCCGGTTCTGCTCAGGCTTTGTGTCCAGAATGAGGTTCAGAAGCTCACGTGCAACTGATTGATTATTTGATTGATTGACTGATTGATTGTTTGATCTCTTCAGGTACATAAACAGACTGAAGGAGAATGATGCAGCATGTCTTTCAGCGCTGCAAAATGGGCACATTTTCCTGTTTCATCGTCTCATCCCGCTGCTGCAGTGCAGTGATCCAGAAACCTTTAGACCTATCGCTCTCAGCTACTCAGGTACGGAACCTCAGAAAATAAAACAGACCTTCCAGATAGACATGCTCAAAAACTGAAGTACAAGATCAGTCACCAAGACAAACCTCACACCAAGAATGATGCACACAAAACTTGACATAGTACCTCAGACCTAACCCTAATGTAGAACCTGAACATCCATTATCTAACATAGTTATCTTTAATAGTTATCTTTAATAATAATAGATTTTATTTATAATGGCCTTTACAACTTTAGATCACAAATGACAGCTTAAAAGGAATATCTTAAGGCCTTTTTTAAAAACAGTCAGTAGATTGTGGTGCCCTCAGAGTGTCAGGTAGGGCATTCCATAGATGTGGAGCGAGAAGGCCCTATCCATGGTTCCTAGTTTGGTTTTGGGTATATGGATAAGGTTTGAGTTGGTGGAGCGGAGTGAGGGTCACCAGGGAAACTGGTACCTATCTCTCTCCAGCAGTCAAAGGGCGAGTAGCAGGGTAACCTGATCATTGTTCTTTGGCTTTATCTTCTAGAAGTCCAGTCAGTCCTGCATAAATGTGGTTCTGATGGATCCTTGCTAAAAGAATCCATTCTGATTGGATGTTCTGAGCAGAACCATGCTCAGTTCTGTCTGGATGTGGGTAAGAGCATGTTGGACTCTTTCTGTCTGTGACTTCAGACTTTGAGAAAGTTTTTGCCTTATTGAGTTCTGGGGGTTCTGTTTGGATTCTGATATGTTTTCAGGAAAACTGGATCCAGCAGCAATCGCAAATAATTGTAAGGGAACGTTCATGGATCTCAGGAAAGCTTTCTTTCTCCTAGAAGGAGCTGAGGCTCCTCTAGTCGCCAAAGTGAGTAACTGCTGCTGGACGTTCTTGTTCTGTTTGTTGTGTTAGACCAGAACTCCAGATTTCCTTCATGGATTCTAATTCGTGTTCTGGTCCTGACATTGGTGTGTTTTGCAGGCTCAGGCTTTGCTGCGATGGCACCAGGTTAACAGGTTCTGTGGCGCTACAGGCCATCTGACCCAACGGAACCAGGCTGGAAGCCAAAGGACCTGCAGCGGCAGCTCTATTGTCTACTACCCAAAGGTGTTAAAATAGAACCAAATAGGGTCAGAGTCTGTCTTAGTTAAAAATTTGGGTAACACTTTATTTGACGGGTCGTGAATAAGACTGTCATGACACCGTCATAAACATGACATAACACCTGTCATGAACATGAGTAAGACTTCATGAGTATTTATGACTGTTGTCATAAAGTGTCATTCGGTAAATCATGACACTTTTAATACAAAGTTGACATTATTCAAAATGTCTTTGTTATGACAACTTGAAATCTTGATCTGACATAAATTTGTTGTACAAGTATTACTGATTAAACTTTAAAAATGATGTAGCTTTATGTTATTAAAGCTAAAGGTTAACTTTTCCACATTCTCTTTCTCCAACCATAAACTTTGATGTATTTTTGAGCTCTTATGTGACAGTCCAGAACCAATTAATACATAATTGTGAAGTATGCATGTATAGGCTTTGATCTAACTCATTTTAATTTCTGGCAACATCAAGATTATGATATTAACTCTATGTGGTTCAGTGGATAGAGTAATTGTCTTGTAACTGGAAGGCTGTAGGTTCAGTTCCAGCTTCCTCTTGTCATATGTCAAACTTTTTAGCTACTTTGTGTAATAAAGTGAGCTTAATGTATTATTTCATAACTAGGATCAATTGAAATGTTTGTATGAATTCTTTTGCAAAGTGCCTCCAGGCGACATTTGCTGTAAGTAGCTGCTATATAAACTGAATTGAACTGATTTGAAAGTCACTGCATGTCTGAATTGATACAGATCAAAGTTAAAACAGAAGCAGAGTTAAACCAACACATATCAGTGGATATTTGACTATCAGTCTGATGAGTGAATGTTTTTCCTTCAGATGTCTCCAGTGGTAATTGTCCTGGTGTCTGATGGGAAACGTTGTTTGTTGGGCCGTCAGTCGTCCTTCCCTCGTGGATTGTATAGTGCTCTTGCTGGCTTCTGTGACATGGGTGAGTCTCACCAGTTGTTGATACACCTAGTCATGTCCTAAAGCAGGGGTTCTCAAATCCTGTCTTCAAGAGCCAGTGTCCTGCAATTTATAGATCTACCCTAGGTTCAACACACTTTAACCACATAGCTGAATTACCTCCTTAGTGTAGCCAGGTTCTCCAGAGTCCTGCAAGTGACCTGGTTGTTTGACTCAGGTGTTGTGAAACAGAGACATATCTAAAACCTGCAGGACAGGATACCTGTCCTAAAGTAAACCTAGTATGTAATGTTTGAGTGTGTGTTGTTTCTAGGGGAGAGTCTGGAAGAGGCTCTGCGCAGGGAGGTAGCAGAAGAGGTGGGTCTGGAGGTACAGAACATCATCTACAGTTCATCGCAGCACTGGCCATTCCCTCACAGCTCCTTCATGCTGGCCTGCCATGCCACTGTTAGCCCCGCCCACTCTCAGGTGACTAGGCCTTTTAAAAGTTAACATTCGGAAACAGAGTTTCTGTCAAACTTTACTGGTCGCTGGGAACCAGCTGCAGGTGAAATGTTTAGTTAAATGTAAGTTACATATCATGTGTCCTGCTTTTTGTTCCAGCTGAATGTGGACCACTTGGAGCTGGAGGATGCTCGCTGGTTTACTGAGAAAGAAATCACCTGCGCTCTGCAGGTAAAAGCTCCACCATGGAGAGATCATCAACCCGCTGTCTGGCTGCCTCCCAAACATGCTGTTGCTCACCGCCTTATCATGGAGTGGCGGGAGCAGCTACACAGCAAGGACACAGAATGATGTCTCAGTGTGTTGAGGAACATTAAAATAACTCATGAAATAAAGTCCTGCTGTATTATCCCTAACTATGTCATCTAGACTCATTCTGAGAGTAAATCATCCTGGTTTACTCATGAAATGGCCCAGAGCTGTCCAAAAACTAGCAGTCATGTTGGTAAAGTTCTTTTAATATGATTATATTGCTTATTTGTCGTCTTATACCCTTCTCCCCAGTGGGGTCATAAGGGGTGCTGATGCGTACCTACAATGGTCAATGGGCAAAAGGTGGGGTTACCCTGGACAGGTCACCAGTCCATCATTAGGCAACACAGAGACAGAAAGGACAATCATGTACATACACACCTAATAAGAATTTAGAGACCAATCAACTTGACAGTTGTGTTTTTGGACTGTGGGAGGAAGCCAGAGTACCCAGAGAGAACCAATGCATACACAGGGAGAACATTCAAACTCCATGCAGAAAGACCCAGGCAGGGATTTGAACCCAGTTCCTTCTTGCTGTCAGGCAACAGTGCTGCCAACCTCACCAGTGCAGCCCTATGTTACTTATTATATTACTGAACTTATAAACAGAGTGTGACACAGATTCAACAGGAACTATGGAATACCTGTCGAATTTGTAGCACAGAAATGCTCACGCAGTCAAGACAGATCTTTTTAGTCTCATTTCAACCTTAACCAAAAAAGTTAGAAGAGTCAGAAACCTTGTGTGTCCTCAGCCCACCTCCATAAATGAAACAACATCCAGGCTATCTTAGAAACTGCTGAGATGAACTGACTCCATACTATAGAGACATTTTTTGTGTGTTCCTGCTGCTGTATTCCTCTGGTTGGTTTCAGGTCATCTTTGAAATAATTAGTTTTTCTCTGATGGCAAACATCAGCTTCTCTATGTTTGTGTGTCTGCAGTTCTCAGAAACATAAAGTAGGAAATTCTGCCTTTCAAACTTCTGTGAGCAGTTCAGGTTTCTTACTTGGAGCCCTTGTACTCAGGCTGACCTCTGCTGGGAGTCAGGCTGTTCTCCTAAAGAGACAAACCTCACAACAAATATCACTTTGAGGCACTTTCCTAAACAAGTCATTTTAATTCAATCACACATTTAATGTTCAAAAAAATCAGGCTCTCTGGTTATTCAATGGATTTACATTCAACATATCAAAAGTTATAGACTCATAGCATATCTTAGACTTCCTGTTAATTAGATCAAATCAGAACAGGACAGAAAAATCTTTAGGGAATCTGTCATTTCTGCTACATGACAATCTATATAACTGGAACTGAATGTTCCTGAAGCAGATCAGGATCATCCCGAGTGAAGACACAAAGTTAAACAATGTCTAAAGAGAAGCTCCTTTGTACTTTCTGTAGGACTGTTTTTCAGAAGATATCTGGAAAATCTGAAGAGCTCCGAGATGTTGTGTTGGAGAGCAAAGTTGGTTAACTCAAACTGGACTGATGATAATTAGCAAGTTTCTGCATTTTAGATGTTCATCTCAATAGGTTAATATATCATAAAATTTATTTTACTTAAGTTACTAAATTCAAAAAGTGAAACTCATAGAGACATTCAAAAAGATAGTGAGATGTTTTGACCTTTTATTTCAGTTATTTTCGACAATGGCAATAGCAAAATTTAAACTGCTTAACATTCTGCGCTTACTCTTGTAGTTTTGCCCCCTTTTTCTACCACTTTTTTGTGTTTCCTTTCCCATTGATTACAGTACTTTGAAGAGCCACTTTTTATTTTTTTAGCAGTGAGTGATTGTGGCTTCCCCTCTTTGTGGACCTTGTCAATAACTACTGTATCGCCTGAGGCTCTATCTGCAGTCTTCCCCATGATTTTGAAGGCAAAAGCATGTCCATGTTCTTTTTTTTTTTTCAGAAGAATCTTGAATGGGCAGTTTGGAAGAGGCAGAAAACAGAGACTTTATGGTTGCCATAAACTCTTCTGTGAAGAATGTGACGACAACAAGGAGATGACAAGTGGACTTCAGTTGGTAGAAGGAGAGGCAATGTAAATATAGTGAAAATGACAATGATAAAGATCTTTTGTAGTGCCGGTTGTTAGTCAAACCAAACATCCTATTAAAAGTTCAATCAATGAGCCACTGCTGCACTGTGGTGGTGTTGTGTATGCAGGCAAAAGAAGTCCAATGTCCAAAAAACTTTAAGATCGCCTTTTTACTATTTCTTTCCAGTATGGCCAACAAGAAACAAAGATCAAACATTCCATTATTTCTGAAAACATAGACCCATATAGTATAATATAGGACATGCTGGTCCTATATTTATTGAAAATGGACCTACAGTTCTTCCTGTCCATCTTAGAAAAGTAAACAAAAATAATGAAACAAAAAAATAAATAAAATAAACCCACAAATGAACTATTTAAATAACACACCAAAATATAAAGTGAACTAAGAATACATTTTAACAAAATTCAAAGTAATAAAAATAAATAAATTCTGCCTACAAGCTTGACAGTCAAAGTAGGAAAGGAAGTCTAGAAGTTTATAGCTCATATGAAAGAAACAGAATGGCTCATCCCTATGCCAACAGGGATTTAAATGTAAAACTTAAAGGAGACATGACTGAATGTACCACATGCACCTACAGACAATGTTGCAGGCAATATTGAGAAACTGTCTCAAGGAATATCAGAGCTGTTAAAAAGGCAAAATCTCAGCATTCCAATATTGCCACTAACAGCATGTCATGATGGGTTCTTATTTTCTAGCCCACATGCAGAACACAATACAGGAGAGAGAAATCAGTTTAAGTGAATTTATTTTAAGGACAACAATAATATGAATGTGCAATGCTGGTCTGGTCCGGGGTTTTCAGCGGTAACGGGAGGCAATGGTTAACTGAAGGAGGAGAGCAGAGTGGTGAGTTCAGGGGTCGTAGGAAACGGAAGAGTCGCAGGAAAACAACAGGTTTGATTTTACTTGTGGTTTGCAGGATTAGAGTTTTGGAGGGTACTGAGTATGTCCAGGGTCTTGGTCTCTTTGTGGGTCCAGGTGCAACGGAGGAGTGCGGCGGGGCGGGCAGGTAGGCACAGGTTCAGCGAGGATACAGAGGAGCGGAACGGCCACCAGCCGTGGGATCCAGGAGGGACTTGTGAACAACGGAGAAGGTGAGTCTGGGAACTCGGGCTACCAGTGGGTACGTTCCACGGC
>CAEFZX010025756.1:0-76294 GCA_903066825.1 Alfaro cultratus
TACAGCATTTTGTTATTTAATCATTTGTATAAACTTAATCAGATTTCATAAAACAGTTGCTGAAACACTTGGTGTACTGTAATATAATAAGGAATATAATATATTGGATTTGAATATGCAGCAGCCTGAGGTTTACTGTTTGCAGAAAGAAGGATCATTGGTCTTCAGTCAAGGGAAATGGACTCCCAGTCTTCTAAAAATCAACAACACAAAGCCACCTGAGATGATGCAACTCTTCAGAGAGCTTTTGATTGGTTGAAAGTTTCTGGGCCCTGTAGGTCAAAAAATCGGCTTTTAATCAAAAAGACAAGAAAACGTCGCAATTACACAATCAAGAAACTTCTAGAGAAACAGACTTCAAGTGAAGTGGAAGATGTAACATTTCAGTCCTCAAATTATAAGTTTGTATTATTTTTGTCATAGCTTTGTGTTACAAAAGCATCCTTGAAATTATTTAGACAGAATTTTAACAGCAATAGAAAAAGATCCTGATTAGGATCTGATTTAGAGGATGGGCATGAAAATTATGAGTGTAATTTATTAATTGATGCATCACAAACTCTCTAAAAGAAGAGCTAAGAATAGTATACTTTTTCTGTATAAACTCATCCATTCAGTCATTATGCATTAATTCTTTACTACATCAGTATTTCCCTTACCAATATATTAATGTTTTCCTGTCCACATAGAATTGAAAATTATTACCAGCCTTACTTGGATGCAGATTTGGGAAATCATTAAAAAAAAATTTGGCCTAAAATGGTCCCTGGCGGAACCCCATTTAAATTTTACGATGACAAAATGTAACATTATCATTTTAAACAGACTATTAAAGTTCTCTTAGTTTCATGTTATGAATCATGCCTAACTTCTCACTGTTAAGAGATTTTAAACCAGAGGACAAATATTTGCTGTAGTTTTCTGATGTGCTTTGAAGCCAAACACCCTTTAAATTAGATGTAAACTTCTCACTTATGCAGAGCTGTTCAGTTGAGACTGAAATCAGCAGGTGCCCTGGGATGGATGGGGTTGGGATGCTGAGAAGCAGCGAAAGGTGAATCAGCTTCCACCTTTGTTTCCCAGTGGCCCTGCTGGCTTTGTTTTGGAGCAGAATGAATTATTAACGGTAGCCGTCTGGTCATGTTTTTCATCACTGTCCACCACCAAAGGTAAAGATCGCTGTGCTGAGAGATCCCCTTTGACTGGCTCTGTTCATAAAGAGTAGAACTGTTTCTAAAAGTTGTGTGGTTTTTCACACCTTCACCTTTTTATTTTTAGTTTTCCTCTCTTCATCACAGCTTTCCTTTGTTTTCTTATAAAGTAGGTTGTTGAATTTCAATAGAATTAACAGTTAATCTCATTGCTGTCTTCCAGTGAAAGTACCTCACTGCTGTGCTAAAACATACTATTCGAATTAATATCTTAGATTACTAATTTAAATAGATATCAAAAGAATACATTTGCATTTTTCCAATGATTGTGTTTATGCTAAATTGTCACTGACTTCTTATAGAAGCACATGAAAGCTAAACTGAACTAAATCAGGGAACATGTTGTAGAGAGTTCAGCAAATTAAGTGATTTTAATCCGTTTTTATTTATTTTTTCTTGTAGCCTGGGTGATTGAGTGGGCAGCACAAGCACATCATTTTGGAGCACCACTCAAATTAATTTAATACTTTCACATTTTTGTAAGTATAAAAATGGTCTGGTAAACTACTGGAGTAGACAAGCTTGTTTTTTATTGTTTATTATTTTAAAAGTTTCTGTAGAATGAAGTAAAGGATGAATTTTTTATTCTGCTTTTATTCTTTTTCTTCAGTTCTTGTAGAGGCCAAATAGACTTGTCCCCTAGGAATAGTTATCTTATAAGCAAGTTGTTTTTTTCTTTTAATATTTTAGAAATCAGTAAGTGTAATTATGAAGCAAAATATTTTGATTTATGTTCTCTGCCATTGAAGGACCATTATACTCTTACTCCATTGAACTCTCATTTTATTATCACTCTACTTCATTAAATGATTTTTAAAATCTAATTAATGTCTCTAAAAATGGAAGAGTTAGACAATGTCTCACATTTTATGAAATGCAGTCCTATTTTGTCTTTAATTTTAGGTTAAATCTATAAATGTCACTCAGTATATACTGGAAAGAGTTAATGAACAATATGCATAAAACCTTTGCATATTATTCATTAACTCTTTTAAGTTTTGTGCTAAATGGTCTTTGTTAAAAAGCTAATCTTAACACACTGAATGAAGTGTGTTAATGTTAGTCAATATACTAGTGATACTTCACATGTTATTGAGAGCATTTTAGCCAGCATTAAATTTTTAACTAATTTTGACCTAAAACCCAAGCAAACAGACTAAATGGAGTGAGTTGATGTAAAGTTATAGCACTCAACATGGACCTACGTTTTAATAGACCCCACATTATTGTGTTAAAGAATATATACGTTTCAACTGGCTCTGCTCTGATTTATTAAGATGCACTTACATATTGTAATAATTAAAATGTAAATATTCCCAGTTAAGATTTGCTCTCCAGTCTGTAATGCCTTTTTTTCCTCCATCTGGCATGCTGCTTAGCCAATTTGCTGTCACTTGATCCTTTTTATCATCTGTTGGCCAGAGGATGCTCCCAACTGGCCAAACTGCCTGGCAACTGTAACCAAGGGGCAGACATAACTGTGCTAAGGTTTGAGTTAAATGTAGTGTGAATGAAGTAACCTAAAGGACCTACAGTCATGCTGGGATTTTGGTTAGATGACTCGTTGATTAAATTGTGGGGATAGTTGAGGTTGGTCTTCTTTCAGTATTTTTCACTACTTTATATTTTATGTTCTGTATATTAGAAAAAGTAAATAAAGATTGGAACCTGTTGGGCTGAAATGGAAAAGGATGGAAAAAGAGGTGGAGTAAAAGGGAGGGAAAAGGGGAGTGGGGGTAAGTTAATAGAAAATCGACTGCAAGAGAGATAAGTGATATGTAAATAGGAAATGTCTCTAAATTTACCCCTAGGGGAAAAAAAGCCAGTCTGAGAGATGGGATAATGTTTCAGGGAGCCTCAGGTGCAGCCAGGAGGGTAGGAAGGAGGGCGATCAGGGAGGAAGAGGGAGGGTTTTGTTTGGGTGTGTGTGTGGAAAGAGAGAGAGAGCGAAACTTGAGTGTGCGAGCTAGAGAGATTGTGTAGGGAGGGAGGGAAGTGTAAGCCAGTCGCAGCATCTCTCCTCACTGCACCAGGGCTGAGGGACTCTTCGTCCCCTCTCTTCCCTCGCTGCAGTTTTAACTCATCTCCATCAATGCAGTCATTCTTTTTTTAATTTTGCTTGTTGCTTTGGATAACTGCGTTGCTTTTTCATTTTCCCTATTCCAGGATCCAAGGATTTATTTGTTGAAAAAAAAAATCCCAAAACATGGATTGCCTTGTTTGACTGAGGCAAAAGGGGCTTTTTCCAAAAGCCAGCGCTAAAAACCAGGACTCCAACTGGGACTTTCTTTTTGTTGGTTTGCTGCTACAGTGGATTCCCCGCCCCCCTTTTGTTGAACTTCCAGGGTCTTGGTCAGAGTGAAAGACGTGGACTTAAAGAAAAAGGCATAGGATCCTGTACAGTTTTCGAGGAGTAGTTAGAAAAGCCAAGGTTGCATCAAGCACTTGTGGAGAAGGTATTATGTCAGTAACAAGTTTATGGGATAATTGAAAGGTGCACTGATTGATTCTGAGACCCCTCTCTGCAAGTGTGGCCACAGGGATTTCTGAGGAGTGGAAGTGAGTGGAGCTCTGAGTTTGTCAGCTGGCCTCTCCTTACTCCTAGAGTGTCCTTTCACCCAACCCCATGGGATTCTGACATTTAACCCGTCTATCAGATCCTGGATGTTTTTGCATTTTGTTTTGTTTGTGCAACTTGCAGTCCAGTAACTCTGAGAGGCAAGCTCGTACTTTTGGATTTAAGCCTTTTCTGCGTGACGGAGACATTTTGACGCGCTTTGTTTGACCAAATTCTAGTAATGCCTTATAAACAGATTCTCCCCCCACTGCCGTATGCGCTGAAAGAGCTGTGACATTATCTGCTGTGGACATCCCGCTGTTATTGTAGTCTGTGTCTGTGTTTTGATTCGGACAATAGCTGGGCATACATGGACTCCAGACGCTGACAGAGAACCACCAAAATAAGGAAAGCCTCTATTATTCACCACAAATTGAAACTTTGACTTAAACTGAAGAGCCAATCCTTATAAAGCTCTTTAAAATAATCTAAGGTTTTGGTTTTTTTTGTTTGGGAGAGTATCTGCTGGAGGAAGCATGCTCTCAGTTTTGTCCCGTAACCTTGTGTAGTTTCCTTCCTCACATCTTCTGTGCTCTCTGCCCCTGTGGTGACGACTTAAAATCCCCAGCCTCCTGGTGGCAACTCTCATTAAAATCATGCGATGAGGCCACAGATCGGGGCTCCAAACCAGCAGGGAAACTCGCCTCTGGGATCGATGCTGGTAGCGGGACTAATGCTACTTCACTTTTGGTTGAATCATTTTTCCTATTCCACCGACTGCCATCACCAGCCATGCTCAATTTGAAAGAAGAGAGAAACAAGTTGCCATGCTGTTTCAGAGACCATACTGATTTTCCTCCAGTTACCGTTGACTTGATTGAGACCCAGCGATGTGAGGGTATGCTGAGCAAAAGCACAGGTGTGCTTGAGAGAATAATACGCTTTTTGAACTGAGGGGTGGTGAAAAACCAGAGGGACACAGGCAGATCTCCAGTTTCAAGTCAGTCTGCTTATGAGTGGCATACGACAAATCTGACTCACCTACACCGAGAAAATGAACCACTCTGAACTGGCGACACATCCTACGCTCACTGCCAACAGCAGCGATGGAGACATCTTTTCTGGCAGGGTCTCCAACCACTCCTGTCCTTTGGGATGGGGGTTGAAGGAAGGCGTAGAGGCCTGCATATTGGAGACTGTTGTCATTGTGCTTTTGACAGTCCTCATTATCGTCGGGAACCTGACTGTGATCTTTGTGTTTCACTGTGCCCCTCTGCTGCATCACTACACCACAAGCTACTTCATCCAGACGATGGCCTACGCTGACCTGCTGGTTGGTCTCAGTTGCCTTGTGCCCACCTTGTCTCTGCTACACTACCCAGCAGGTGTCCAGGAACCAATTACGTGCCAGGTTTTCAGCTACGTCATCTCTGTTCTGAAGAGCGTCTCAATGGCCTGTTTGGCCTGCATCAGTGTGGATCGTTACCTAGCCATAACTAAACCACTATCATACAACCAACTGGTGACGCCATGTCGACTACGAGGCTGCATCGCCATCATTTGGGTTTACTCCAGTCTGGTTTTCTTGCCCTCCTTCTTTGGTTGGGGTAAGCCAGGATATCATGGGGATATATTTGAATGGTGTGCTCACTCTTGGCCCACATCAGCCATATTCACTGGCTTCGTGGTGTGCTTTCTTTATGCACCCGCCGCACTTGTCGTCTGTTTTACCTATTACCACATCTTTCGCATTTGCCAACAACACAACAGGGAGATCAGCGAACGGAGGGCCCGGTTCCCCAGCCAGGAAATGGAACCTGGGGAGGGGAACGGTGGTGGGCATCACGGAGGGCACGGACCAGATCGACGCTACGCCATGGTGCTGTTCCGCATCACAAGTGTTTTCTATATGCTTTGGCTTCCTTACATAATCTACTTTCTTCTAGAGAGTTCCCATGTGTTAGATATCCCTGCTCTGTCATTCATCACCACCTGGCTAGCCATTAGCAACAGCTTCTGCAACTGTGTCATCTACAGTCTGTCGAACAGTGTGTTTCGCTTGGGCATGCGCAGACTGTCCCAGACTATGTGCTCTTTCAGCCACTGTGGTGCAGACGAAAGGGATTTTGGGGAGCCCAAGCCGAGAAAAAGAGCAAACTCATGCTCCATCTGAGTGACTGCTTTATTAATGGGGTTAAAATTCTCCTTAAAAGTTCATTTTCAGTAGAAAATCTGGAAGCGCCTTTCTGTTTTGTCAAACAATAATCTTGACTCGCTCAAAATAAAATGGTGACTGGGGTTTTCAAGGAGACAGATACAGTGTCTAGACCGAGAATATTAATGAGGGGTGGGCTTTCTGTGATGGATTTTATTATACCGCACCACAGAGGCTTACTCAGGCCTTTACATTATGTCAGGCTGAGTGCAAAAATAAACCACAAACATCCCCAAAAATGAACAATTAAACATCCCATATCTAATTTTACCTTAATGCTTGTCAAACTTTTATTTATACTTGTGATCTTTAATCCATGATCATGTTTATTTAAATACAGTTTAAGGTCCCTCATTAACATTAGACATACTTAAACATACTTAAGACATACTTATGAACAGTGACCATGACAACAGCAGCTGATCAATATTAAAGTACATATTAATGACTGTTTTTTATTTATTCATTTATTTATTTATTGAGGAAAATATCATTTTTCTAGTTATTTAGCTTTCTTCCTTCAGCCACTGATCTGACTGTTGAAATCAGCGCCTTAACAAAGTAATCAATGCATTTGATTTATTTATTTTATTTATTTTTAATCTGATCATTGGCTATAAATGAAAGAAAGCGTTTTTTTCCAAATATAAGAACAGTCCCCCAGGTGTATCTTGTGTTTTTTTGTGTGTTTTAGAGTGATGTGTTGAAGATGGTAGTGGATTTTATTTCGGAGTGTGGGGGTTTAGTTGAATGTAATCTGATGTTGTTTGAAACTGCTGTAAGGATAAATCTCATCTGAAATTACATGCCCATTTGTGTAAATGTTCAAGGCTGCAGGAACACGGTCATGGATTGTAGATCTCTTATTCTTTTTTGGGGGTTTTTCTTTTTTGGGTTTTTTTTTGTCTTATTTTTCTTATTTTATACACCTTTTTCTTAGTAGTGCTCTTAATCATTGAAAGATGACACAAAGCCCTCACACAAAGGTTGGTGGAGATGAAAATGAGATAAATCTCGCATCTAAAAAATTAAATTAAAGTGTTTTATAATTTTTAATCTGATACTGATGGTTTTCAAAAAAAAAAAAAAAAAAAAAAAAAATTAAAACTGTAGTTCTTTGCTTTAATTTTAATTACTTTTCCTGTTTTGTCAAAGCCTGGCCAAAGTATTTCAGCCTCTTAAACCTTTTTTCATATTTTGTGATGCTACGTCTATAAACTTGAGTGTAAATTATGGGAGGAATCAACACAAAGTGGTGGATAATGGAGGAAAATAAACATGAAACATGGTTTCCATTGTTGCATTCATTTTTATTCAGACTTCCTGAGTCAATATTTAATAGAGCAACAATTTGCCATAATTAGAGCTGCAAATTTTTTAGAGTACGTCTCTATCAGTGGAGACCCAAGTTCTGCTCCTTTGACTTTGCACAATAGCTCAAACTCAGTGAGGTTGGTTAGAGAGTATCTCTGGACATAAATATTCAAGTCTGGCCAGTGACTCTTCGCTGATTTCAGGTCTGTTCTTGCTGGTCCATTACATACAAATAGGTTTTGAAAGCCCCTCATTGTAAGTCTGGATGCAACTTAAGTTAACTGACCTTCTCTTAAATTTTTTCCTGTCTGAATTTGATTATATTTGTTTATTTGGCTCCATTCATCGAGTCAAATTGCAAAAAGCTTTCCCCGCTAAAGAAAGGCATCCCCACAGCATAATGCTACTCCTACAATGTGTCATTGTTGATATGGTGTGAAGTCCAAGTTCATCCTTAGTCTCTTCTGACCGTTCCTCCTCATGTTTGCTGTTTGCTCTACATGACTGATTGCAAACTTTAAGCAGAATATCTTATGGAGTTTCTTTAATTACTTATTTCCTATTTTCCATCATGGCCAGATTGTCCACAGATGTCCAACCTGAGCTTGTGGCTTTAGACCTCTGAATTTATTTGTATTTATACTCCTACATACTAATTAGGTGCCTTCTCATCCAGTTTGATTAAATCTGTAAGTATTCTGCTTATAAAATTAAAGAAAATGTATGCATCCTCTTTCATTGACTCTACAACCATGCCATTACCTTGTGTTGGTGATGTAAAAAAATACATTGATGGATTTAGGTGTAATATGTTAAAATAGATAAATGTTCATGGGTATGGAAGATTTTGTAAGGGATAGGATGCAAGCGTCAAATAAAATGAAAAACATCATTCAGTTTTTATTCTCATCTGTTGGTTAAGAGCAAAAATATTCCAGTTTCAGCCCTGATCAGCCGGTTCCTGGTAAAATATAATTAATGTTTCCAGTAGGAGCTTCTCTCTATTGAAGTATCATACTCTCACAGTAATGTTTAAGCCTTAATACGTTAGGTACCTTTTGGGATTCTTTTTAAGAAAAGCAACAGAGGACATGTGTCCCTTTAGGATTGTGTTTCGCCCATTTGCTATTCTTTGCAGCTTGCACTGTGTTTTCCTTGTTTTAAAGCTGCTTTTTAACATCGCTGTATGTTAAAAAACAGATTACATTCAGACTTCTTAGGAGTCAGTGTGACTTTGTTTTTAAGCCAGGATTTGGTAAATCGAAATGTGACTGGAAACGTTTGTTTCTTGTAGCTTAATGATCTACCGCCTTCATCTCTGTTTAAAATAATGAAAGGTGAATTCTGTGAAGCTACAAAATGTTTTTCATGCAGCTTTAATGCACTGCACATTGTTCTGCTTATGTGCCTAAAAAAAGGTTGTTTTGTAGGAAATGGATGTTTAGAAATGATAAACATGAAATGCTGCATTTTTAAAACCACCCTGAACATATTCAAGGACCATTGGACTTTCTTTGCCATGACTTTGTGATAACTACAGTGACAACCACTGAAACCATGAGTTGCTTTTAGTCTTCGATTTCTCTCTGTCTCATCTGTGGTAGATTTCCCCTTTGTAGCGAAACTGTCTGGTCTATATAAAGAATAAGAAGAGGAAGGACTACCAAATACTAGCCTCATAATACGCTGTCATTTGACTTTAATGGGATGCGTTTGTGGTGCTTGTTTTTTTTTATGGTTCTGTTGGATTTTAGGTGAAAATTAGGTCAGGTAGAGCAAATGTGCTGATCAGTCCTGTATAAACTTAACGATGTGGTAAAAACTCATAAACAGAAAAAGAAAAGTTTCATCTGGTATGATTTGGTTTGTTACAAGATATGTCAAAGATTTCAAAAAGATATCCAAAAAAACAACAATAAGTTAATGTTTCTGTATGGCACTGAACAAACCACAGTGGTAGCAAGTCAAAAACTGTAACATGTTGTAAACAAGTCCTCTTGATTTCATGTGCATTGATAGGAACATTTGCACATGACTATAAATTAGAGGGTGATAGATATTTATTAATACAGTGGTTTATAAATATTTACACAGTATACTGTATATGGGAATACTATATGTAAAGTGTGTGTAACTTGTTTTTACTCTGCTGTGATCCTCACTTTTCAAAAAGAGATAAAGCAAGGTATTTGTGCATCTATTTGTGTTAAAACAACCTCTATAGGCTGCTGCTGTTTTGAGTAGAAGGTGAGTTTGTTAAATTACACAATATATATTTTTTTATTTTGAAACTGTGTCAAAAAGACTGGTTTTGCTGTTACTGCCGAACCAAATAAAAGTAAAAGAAATAGTTGACGTACACACTTCATGTTGTTGACGTTATTTGTTCTTTTATTTTCAAAAGGAGCAGTTATTGACATCTTTCTCCAAACATATGAGAACAAGAATAATGTTTTTTATTGTGTTTTATATCCAATAATGAGTATGAGACAATAGATACACATTATCTACTTTTTTTATGTGATTATTTGGAGAATCCTGCAGAACCTGCAGAACTGTTTGGACTGAGCAAGTCATTCTCTACACCTCGACTCTAACATTTTACCTACTGAGAGGAAACTGAGGAGATTAACCCCCCAAGAAACAAGCAACAAATGCCAGAAGCCATGGTGAAAGCCTGGAAATTACTGTGATCGCAGTGGCTCGACCAGAAAGTAAAGAAATTTCGACTACATATTATTGATTATTGAATTGAAGTAAATTGAGTCTATCAGTTGAAATTAAATATTTTTTTATTTCAAACAATTTTTTTTATTATTTCTAAGCAATTTAATAAAATAATTGTCAGTTCTTCAAAGGAGTGAGTAGTTGTGGAGAATTACAATCTGCATGTAGCTTTATATTTTTGCCTATGAAGAAGTATTAAATGTGTTATGTAGCTTATGCATTGGATTTCTGTCCTGGATATCAAGTTCTTAGTAACATGTTGCAAGAAAATGCAACTCAAGATTTAAAATTTCACCTTATTGCCAAATGAGTGATGAGTTTATGTTTCAATGTAGCGTCATCTTGGACGTGTATTTGCTCTTCCAAACCATCATAATCTTCTGTTGATATTTACTTTGTATGAGTTTGCTTTGTTCCTGGTTGTAGATTTGCCTTTGAAATCCTTCAGATGAGCTTCTAAACCTCCAGAATGTAACCATCTTAGGATTTTGTGAAGAAAGCTTTAAGGGGAGCTGGTAAATAGTTCAAAGTAAAGAGCTGAAACATCTTGGAAAGGATTTCTTTGAAGTTGGAGACTAGAGCAAGAGTGGCACTGGTTGGATAGAGCTTTGAGAGAGCTGTAGCAAAATCAAGAGCTTTATTGTAGAAACAGTTAAAAAAAAGAAAGCAAGATATCCTGGTAATAATGCTACAAAATGAAGAAATGTACTGTAAACAATTTATTTTTTCTTTTCCCATTCTTAGAATCTCGCAGCATTTCAAGTAGATGGATTTTTACACAAAAGGACTTTTGTGTCTTTCACAGAATTTTGACCAATAAAACACCTTTGGTATAAATTAGGTTACATTCACACAGCAGAACTTGATTCTCAATTCTGATTTTTATTTTAATTTTGTTGAAAGTTCTTCTTCTGTGTGGTTTTTCATTCTGCTGAATGATGTGACCGCAGTGAGACGGCTTACGTCCCCAAAGCTTCCCGCATTCACAGAAGAACGTTGATGCAACACAGCAGCGCATTTGTTGCAGTTGTCTGCGGATTGATTTTAAAGTTTATTCAGCTCTGGGAGTCAACAGTCTCATTGCAAGATCATAACTTAAATGAAACTAATAAAAAGGAAGCACAACTAATATCAACAGCCTTTTGTGGAGCATTGACTGCAGTTTCTGTATAGAAGTCTGTTTGGATATGTAGTGAGAGCCAAGAGTGGTGGGATTACGATCTGATGCTCTTCAGTGACATATATATTTTACATAAGTTCATAATCATAATTTAAAGCGATTGTTTAACTCCAAATTTACTGCATTTGCCTTTTTCTTTTATTATGCACGTGTCACATCGATGAAAGTCAGATAAAATGTGACATGACGTTCAGACTGCAGACACAAAGCCTTCTTGTCCAACATCAATGTCTGATCTCACAAATGTGTTTCTTGAGAAACAGTAAAATAAAAACAAAAAAACTCTTTTCCAGAAGAGTTAAAGCTCTTGTGGCAGTCATCATATCTCTACCCCTCCTAGAGTCGGCAGACATCATCTTTAACTCTCTGGATTATGCATTAGTCTTGTTAATTGTTTTCTAGTATTTTGTGTTCCTGATAGAAAGTAGAAATTGTGACAAAATTACAGGATATGAATCATATTAAGTACAGTGAGAAAATGGTTAAGCCCAAGATTATTCATACCCCTGGCAGCGTTAGCTTTAAAGTAATCTTTTAATTTTATCAGCATGCTTCTTCTGACTGGAAGTAATATTAATGCTTTGAAGTGACCCAGCCAGAGTCCTGCCTTGATTCTGACTGAGAATCTGTTTCTCCATCCATCCACATTCTTACAGATGTGACTTGACTATTAGGATTCAGCATGGATGCTCGTTATCATTGTTAATATTAATGTTACTATAGTTTTTTTAATTGTAAAGAGCAATTTCATTTCCAGCTCTTCATAATCCGTTCCCTTCAGACTTAGAGTGAGATATATTAGGCACAAGTCAAATGTTCAGTACAACTTTAACCCACAGAGATATTAAGACATTTTGAGAATCATGTTAAAGTTACTTTTTACTTCTCTATAAAATTATATAAAACAGATTCTTACTAATAAAAAATGCTTGAGCCATTCATTTCTCTGTATTCAGAGATAAATCGTTTTTGGAACAAAATCTGCGTTTTTATTTTTTTTCCAACAGACAGCTCTGCAGTCACTGTTACCATTCAGCCAACCCAAAATGAGCAGCTCCCAGTCCAAGCCAACTCAGTATTCACAGCCAAGACTATATTAGGAATTCCCTTTCATTTCCACAAATGGCCTGCAATCGACTACGTTTTTCTTTCCCGTTCCATCCTGCCACTTCTCTCCTTCCGTCCCGGTTGAGAAAGGACCACCTGACCCTCTGTCGAGGTGGGGGAATCATAATTGGAGAGGAAGCCAGATCCTGTCTCGGAGTGCTGATGGCGGAGCCTCGCGGCAGTCACCAAAAGCCTTTGATGGTGTAACGAGGACACACTCATACACCCAATCTTCAACTCTCTCATGCATCTTGCATGACTCTTTGAGTATGTGGGCTGCAGACTGTGGTTTGATAGCTGACAGGTGTGTCCTTTGCGGTCTTTAATAGCTCCAAACAACTTTTATAATAGAAGCTATTAAGACTCAGATAAGAACTTACCACTTTTTATTCTACTGGGGGCAATTCAATTTGTGAACTAAATATCAAATCATCCACTGGCTTGCAAAATGTTTCCTTCAACCTAATTATAGTTCTCAATCATAGACTTGAAAAGGTAATTTATTTTAAACTATATGTGTTAAAGTCTTGTGCAGGGAGCATTCTCATACAAAAGGATTCTTACAGGGGTTTAGTAGCTTTTATATTGATCATTTTTCAGAGTTTTCTTTTTGTTTAAAGTAAATGCCCCACAAGCTAATGTGGCAAAGGCTGCTGTCTTCAGATTTCACTTTCAAATTCAAGTGGAGGAAACAAAAAGACATTCAATGAATCAGGATCTTGAAAGGTTAAATAACATGGCACAATGTTAAAGTCTAATCATGGTGTTTTTAATTTTGGTTTTATTGCACAATTTATGGAACATGCAGAAAATATCATCTTTTCGGGTTTTAGACCCAGAGCATCGAGACATTATGATGTTGTACCATAACATGATAAAAGTTTTACTTCATCCTGTTGCTTAAAACTGGCATTGCTCTAAGATATTTGTCTATTTTTTTTATTACATTTTTTAAATTTTCCAAATATTTGACCAATCATGTTTTGTGTCTCTTCTCGACATAGTTGTCAGGCGCATTTTGCACTTGCAAAAAGAGGGAAAGTAATTACTTAATAGTAGGTATCTGAACTATGTTTTGATCATGTTTGTCAGGCTGCGTATGAATATTTGTACAACAAATATTCCATACACATTTATAGCCACAATACACAGCTTGACTCATTAATCTTTGATTTAACCAGTAGACGTACAATATAACGATGACCGAAACCTTCGTACGAAGATGTTGTAGTTGTAACATCGGTCATTGTTGTGTTCAGCTGCTCACGAGGCATTTATCCATCTTTTACATTGTTCCAGATTCCATTTGAGTTTTGGAAAAGGAATAAACTCTATTCCTCCCTCTAAATGCTTTGGGTAAAGTTTATCTTAAGTTAATGTTCCCCTCTGACTATGTTTAGCCATTTTTTCGGATTATTTTCCACCATATCTCTATGACTGCAGCATATTTCTAATGATAAACCTCCAGGTAAGGGGCGTTTACTTCTTTGGGACAAATTTTGACCGCTGATTGGTCAGTTGCTGACAAACCTGCATGATTGATTGACGGGTGGCGTCATGTCAGTTGGCGTCCAGACTGAAAGCAGCACTTCCTCAGCTTTCTGCTAGTGTGTGTAACATTTTGACCTGCTCACCCACAGAGAAGTGGAGCCAAAAAGAGCTGGCATTTTCAAAAATAAGTCGATAATGACCACATTTTATCTGCATTTTTTCCTGCTAAAACTAACAATAGAAGCTAAGCTTGTATGGTGAGTCAGAGGAAGAGATGAAATAGAGGAGAGAAAATTGTGATGAGACCCTGTGATTCAGAGAGCCGTGTTTCCACATTGATCTGTTCGGCCTGGAGCAGTTTGATAGATATCTTGTCTCTAATGGCTGCACGGGTGCAAAGCGCTCAGTGGTCAAAGTTAAACAAGTTTCAAATTCGACTTGAGCACAGCACCAGCTCCAACACACTGTAGGAGCTGCACTCCACTTGCTCTTTGCTCAGCAGAGCTAGAACCATTGTTGCACGGCATACAACTGAATGGGCATTCAGCGTGGAAGCTGCTTTTAAAGAGGTTAGTTGCATCTGACGGTGTCAGTGAGTTTTGGCAGACAGAGCTGCTGTTGGAGCAGAAAGTGACTCCTTCCCGCCGAGAGAGACGGAGGAGGTGGAATCAACTGAGCAGAAATGGAGGCTGCTTCCATGAAAGTTAAACAGCAGAAACTTTTCTGCCGGAAGTACGGAGACTGAGAGGTGTGCAGATCATCCTTGTGAAAAAACTGGATTTCAATTGATCTTTTTAATAGTCATCTTAATAAAATAATGGCCTAAGTCATTTTTTGCCAAAAGTGATCATTGTTGCCTAAATTATCTTTTGGCAATAAAAAAAGAGAGTGTTTTTTGTTCATTCTTTTTTTGCCAGAATTACTTTTGGCAAAATAACATAACTTAGGCCGTTATTTACAGCGCCCCCTTATGGGACATGGAGGATTTTTTTTTCTTTTGCATTCCCTTTCAAAACTTTTACGTTTCCTCTCAATACTTTTGCGTTCTCTCGCAATAATGTTCCAATCAGTTCATGCGGTATAATTGAATACTGTAAGCCTTTCTTACGTTGGCCATCACACTTTCTGCTATAATATGAAATTCTCATAAAGTTTTTCCATGTATGTTAATATCTGGTTATGAAATATCCAAAATTTTATATATTTTTCTTTAGACTAGAAATGCACCACAAACCTAAGATACAAACAAAAACTTTTCGTCTTAGTGTTGTCAATCATGCTTGTATCCTGCTAAGCTACAGCTAGTTCACCACAACGAAGCGTACCATAAATGCTAAAGCTAGCTAGCAAGGCCACAGATGACTGTGGATAACAGTAACTTTAACAATAAGTTGCTTCTCCACTATTAGAACATTTAGCAGAGTGTTCATGAGCTTGATTGACAGCACTAAAACCCTCCTTCTGGCTCTGATTGGTAATTTTTGTTATTTCAGACGGCAATAGTGGCACTGAGAGAAGGTGGAGGAGATCAATCTTTTCACACATTATCTATCTCATATTATACTTTCACAAAATGGTGACAATTTTAACAAATATGTAAAAACCATATTTTTGTAAAAGTTACAAAATATACTGCAGCTTTAGTGAATTCATATCAATTTGATTATTAATGAAACACATTTTTTATGTTGGTTGCTTGCTCAATGGAAAGTATCAGGACTGGTTTTTGAAATTGATTTAATGACTTTATTATCTTTTAAGCGTAACTTACTGTTTCTCCACCATTAAGAATGAAATCACAAACAAAATGCTATTCATTCACCACTGATTGATTGGTTTAAGTGAAACAAAGTAACACCAAATGACAAATTAAGTCACATAAGTAATATGATTTTAAATTCTGTATGCAAATATATAAATTGGTGTTTATTCCCACTTGATCATGAAAGCAGAATTTGATGCTTGACAGATAGCCTGCGGTGTAGTTAAGAGTCTCAGCAGAGCACGACGGGGGACTTGACATTATCTTAACAGGAGTCTCTTTTATTTTGTAAATGCCACTTTGTCCCTAATTACCCTAGTAATTGAACAGATATTGGTTCATTCTCCATTTTTAAACAGAAGCTCATCAAGGAGCAGCAAGAACATTTACCTCCTCAAATATTGTATTTTGAAATGGATTGAACAGGAGAAAAAATATCAGAAATGTGTGATTATTCAGGGTCCACCAGCTGCTTTTAAGTCAGTACTTTTATTTCACCTTTTGGACTAACTATTGCCCTCGGTGGACTGATGTTCCATCAGAGGCCTCTTACCTAAAGTAAGAGCTTTCTCTTCCATCTCTTCTAAGTGCTTGACTCGTCCAAATTTGCCCTGGTTTCAAGTTATGCTCAACGTCGAGTTCCTATTGAGTCAACAGTACATTACTGTTTTCATCTCAGCTGGAACAATCTTGCCAGCTGTGCATTAACACACAAGGTTAATGTGTTCAACACATTAACCTTGTGTTCAACAATTCACTGTATGAAATTTCACCTGGTTAATCACATAACACCCCTTTGCTGAGCTTTTACTTTGAAATTTACTTTGAAATGGTCCTTATTAGTCATAATTAACCTTTTAGATTGCTTCTAACCTAAAACCTACAAATTAACAAAGGAAATCTTTGGTTAAGAGCATATAAACTTAGCACCAAAAATTAAAGAAGTTGGTGTTTTGGTTAATTTTCTTTTGGTCATAACAATACTTCTTGGAAATAAAGCATATACTGTTGGAAAGTCTGATTCTTTCCATATTTGTAAATAAAATGCAATGGTGCAATAAATAAACAGTTTACATATCACAATTTTGGTCTTCACAGTTGATCAAAAAAGACAATCAAATTCAACTCAAGTTCTAATATCAGGTGCTAAATGTTTCTCACTACAGAATAGAGAAGGGCTTTAGCACTGGAAGCCTGCTGTACTTAGATGTTTTTTCAAAAGTTTTGGTATGAAAAGGTAAAAACATCTTATTTCAACTCTCCTTTTAGTCTTTAGTTCTAACATTTCTAGAGGAAACCCCCCAAAGCATGTTGTCCACTTTTAAAATCCCCCATCTGTATATTCATTTTAGCGCCTTCTCTAACCAGAAACACATCCGAGGGTTTTACGTTCCTCCGATTGAAACTACCTGGAAGTGCATGCTAATATCACGATGATTAAATGGTATCAGACTCAGAACACTAAGATGCTCTTTGCACCAGTGAAACTGAACCAGAGAGCTAATGTCTTCTTGCAAAGTACATCTTTATTGCAGAGTGAGCACTCCTTGAATAGCTGATGCTTGGTTTCACATTCATTGTCAGATTTTTAATCTGGTTTAAGTGAAGGAAATGTTAATGCCACCATGTTAATTTTCTGCTAAAGGGTGTTGGCTGGGAATCCTGTACACCATAAATATTACACACCCTCATAAATATAGTAATACAACAGGAAGCAGCTTTCTCCTGCATTAAAGGCTACATGACCACAATGCTAATGTTAAGAAAATTAAGAAACCATGTTTTTAGGTGGATAAAATACATAAAACTGTATTCTAACTAATATAATTTTCAACTCAAATATTACCTTAAATATGTTGAATTATTATTATTTAGTTTATTATTTTATGATGATTACTTGATTCATTATTATAATTATTGCAGTTAGTGTTTTGCTTTAAGATTTTACTCCAAACAATTACATTTTTGGGTATAATAAACATGCAAAATCTCTCAAAAATGTTTTGATTAAACTCCAACAACATCATAGTGAAAATTAAACCACAATTAAAACAATAATGTGCTTAAAAAGAAAATTATTCCCACTTTATGAGCACATTATTCATTTTTAGCGCATAAACCGTTCACATTTTCTGAGACATTATTTCAGTTGGGATGATAACAAAATAAATTGAAGTGTTGCATCTCTTAAAAAAAATAAATAAATAAGTAAAACATATTTTAAGGACTTGTTTGTTTAGGTTAAACTCTGTCAATTATCTTCTCTGATAACCATTGCTACTTAATCCCACCAAAAGAGTGCAGGATACATTTGAACCTCTACTCAGGAGAAATAAGTAATTGTTTATTTTATTAGAATTAATTTGTAGCAACATTTTTCCTACAGAGGCAAAGATTGGATAATAGACAGTCAAGGGCAAATTAGTTTTTTATTGTTTGCTTCACTGCAGACCCTGGGAAGTGAAGCTTTGCCAGCAGATGCAGAAGCACCTTATCTAATTCCCTCTCAGGGCTTTTTGGATGAATTAAATACCAGAAGACAGTCAAATTACCCCCTTGGCTCCTCAGCATTTCTCGTTCCTCCTCTTACCTGCCCTCTCGCTGTCCTTCTATCCCGAAGCACACATGCACTCTGAGCCCGTCTCTGTGAGACTCAAATCCAGCATAGATACTACAGTAACTTACTTTGAGCTGCTGTGATGTAACCTGTTCTTCCTCTGCAGTGTTTTACTCTCTTTGCCATCAGAAGTGAGAAGGAAGTGACAGGAGATTAAAAAACAAAAGCAAAACAGTGGTCTGGTATATAAAGAGCTGTGTGACTTTCTGCTTCCCGAGGAGCAGTTGAAACCAGAAGTTTACATACACTGGATAAAGAGGGATATCAAGTCAGGCTGAGGCAACAGCGCAGTAGAAGTAAGAAATACTTCCCATCAGGTGGGAGTTAGCAGTCGCTTAAACCTCATGTTTATGACCATTTTTCAGAAAATCTGCATTAAACTCACAGCTAATGCAAGGATGTGTTTATTTTGCATGATTTCGGAAACAAAAACCTGAAGGGGCTGATTGATGCATCTGGAGACTAGAGGGCCACATAAAAAGCTATACCAGGCCAGATTTGGCCCCCTGACCTTGAGTTTGACACATGTGCTCTATAGGATTGTGATCAGGATTTTGTGGTGGCCACTTAAAGAAACTTTGTTGTCTTTAAGCCATTTTGAAACCACTTTGACTGTATTCTGAACGTTATTTTAAATTTAGAAGACAAATGTGCACCCATGTTTTTACTTCCTGTCTTTAGATGTTGCTTCAATATTTCTGCGTAATGGTCCTTCCTCATGATGGCATCTATTTTATGAGGTGTACAAACTCCTTCTGGAGCAAAACAGCTCCACAGCATGACACATTCCCATTTTTTCTCCAAATGAAACGATGATCATTATGGCCTTAAAATACATCCGCAGATGTGCCTCCAACTAATTCAAATGTGTCAGTTAACTTATCAGACGTCTCCAAAACTATCACATCATCATCTGGGGTTTACCTCAGTGTTTAAAGAGATAGTAATAACTTTCTATGTAAACTTCTGTTCTTGAAGACTTTAATAAATTAATTTCTTATAGCTGATATTCTTTCTCTCATTACTGTTGCATTTAGCAAATAGAAATAATATTTGAGACGTTTGGTCTAATTTATATTCAGACAGATTAAAAAAAACCTGTTTTATTTGGTGTATGTAAACTTCTGGTTTCAACTACATATGAGAAGAAAGTCTGCAGCCATGAGCTGGTGTGTGCTATCTGCATGATGGTTCAGGAAAAGTTTTGTATTTCAGACAAACAATGAAAAGATTCAAACACTTGCAGGCACCATAATTCCCACAGTTTAAAAAAAAACAACAGGATTTTGTTGTGTTCTCTGCAGGACGATGTTTCTGACCCTCCACTTCACTTTTCTCTTGCCCCGAGCCCCTCCGCCATCACATAACAGAGATCCAACTCCTATCCTCCAGTAAAAAGCACAACACAGAGACTATGTCAGCTACCTGCAGGGCGGCTGCACTTTATCCACTGACCTCTCTTTGTGCATGAGTCTCTATTTGTGTGAGAGGAGGCCATCTCTTCTATTTTCTGCACTAAATTTTGTCTCGCTAAAAGCAGAGGAAAGGGACAGAATGTTCTAAAACGTCTAATACCCCACTCTTTGCATTTTGATTATTACTTTTAATTTTAGCATCCCGCTGAGTCCTTCTGTTCTGCTCAAATAATTGTACCCCTTAAAATTGATCACACTTTGTTGTTTTAATCACAAACTAATCAAAACACAAAGTAGGGCATACTTATTAAGTGAAAGAGAAAGATGTACATTTTCCATAATTTCACTTGAAGTAAAAATCTGAAAAGTATGATATCATCTCTGTTTAGCCTCCTGGAATCAATACTTTATAGAACAACGTCTCACTGTAAATACACCCTGAAGAGTTCGGTAAATAATTATAAATAAAAGCATAAATAACACAGATTAGTGCCCAACTCATACGAAGAACAAAGGCTGCTTAAATATGGTGGAGTAACCTAAGTACAACCTCCAAGTACGTTGTACAAGTAGAAGTACAACGTACTTGCAGCTTAGGACACATCAACGGAACAAAGAATATTTAAAAAAAAAACACATATAAAATAAATAAAGCAAAAATAACTTTTACTTGGCACTTACAACAAAATAATTATGGTCAACTTTAACAAATGAGAATTTGTTCTCAATCACCTTACCTGGTAAAATAAAAGCTAAATATAGCAAATAAAAATGTTTATTGTCCCAGTAATTATTGCGATGAACAGTAAAATTATTTTAGACCATTTTCAAATAATAAATTGATAATGGCATAATAATAAGTTTGTGGTTGTAATGTTTCAAAAAGGAGACATCAAAATGTGTATGTCATATTTTATTTTTTAAATAGAAATGTGAATCACTTTAATAAGTGAGCTCTTAGTGTTGTTTTCTTCTATTAAATCAGCTTATTATTTTATTGAAATGAACAACATGTGACTAATTCTTCAACGCTGCTGATCTAATATTTGGAAAGTTTACCAAAAATACTTGAATCATAACTGCATTAGCATCATATCAAAGTCCTTTAATTCACTGTTGTGTCATGTTTTCTCTTGGTTGCTTGTCGCTGATTTCACTGCAAGCAAAATGAGAAATTTGCCCTTTAAGTTTCCGTCTGAGTATTGTGTCTGCAATCCCAACCTGCCTTTTTTGAAATGCAAAAGCAACAAGACAATTAAAATGCCACTGCAGCAATACCAAGACAGACGAATGTGCAATCTGCCAGCTGTTCCCACACCAGCACCACCCACTGCTAACCCTCCAGGGAAGCCTACAGAAACTTCCTCGCCTGTGACCAAGGACAGAGGTCTCTGGGGGAGCCAGTTTTTAATTATCATGCTGTGTCCTCTGAATATCACACCAATACATTATCTCACTGCAACCGACAGAAATGAGCAGCAGCGAGGAGGTTTTATTGGAGCCAGGTGTGTCTGCAAAGAGATGGTGTCATTATAGCATCCATGTCCTTTAGTGCGTCAACGTTATATAATTTTTATTTAACGTGCTTTCAGTATACCTTCCAAAAGGTTTTAAAGCCTAATTTTTTTTAGACACTTTGCATATCTCTTCTTCTTTCTCATTTCTGATAGTAGCAGGAAAATATTCTGATCACACACTAAGTTTATCCTCTCTATATTTAAGGATTTTTTTTTTTCTCTGAAAAAAGTTTATTTATTTAGCTATTTTGCACGGTCGATCATACCAGAATGTATGAAGTGACTGCAATCAGACTTCTGTATGTCTGGTTTACGCCACAAAGTGATGCGCAGAAGAATGTAGATGTAACACAGCAGCAGAATATGTACAAAAGTAATAATGGATGCTGCCGTCTATAGATGAATTTTGAATTTATTCAGCAGTGTTATCACAAGATCATGAGACAAAAGAAGCACAACTAATAGCAATGGCATTTTATGGATATTTGATTTCAACTGAGTAAATCTGTTTGGAAGCGTGAACAGATTTGGTGTGATCCACTTCACTGACACAGACTTCTTTTTATAATTTCAGAGTTTTCAGAGTTATAATTTTCACCCATTGTTTCAGTCTGGACTTGGCGCGTCTGGCTTCTTCTGGTGCAGAATTATGATGCAACTTTGAAAACTATTGGAGACGAGTCCGATTTAGTACCACATATGGATGAAATCAGATATTTGAGTCGGGTCGTTCAAACTGCTATGAATAAGTCAGATTTGCTTTGTGAACATAACAGATTTGTTGCCATCTCCACTCCCGACTTAACGTTTATGGGACTCGTTGCTACATGAAGGCCTGATTATCATTGGAGACACTTTCCCTGTTCAGCATATCTTTGCTTTTCTGTATACAGTTTAAACGTTTGTACAATATCTTTGAAAAGCTTTAAAAAATTTCATTTGTGTGTGTTTGAGGAAATGTTTCTGTAACATTTCCTCAAATGTCTGATGAAAGCATTCTTAGGACAGATGTTTCAAGTTTTGCTGTGATGTTTCCATTACAGTGAAAATAAGAACATTCATTAATTTAATTAAATACAGAAAATTTGTATGAATTAGTGTCTAACAGGGCATTAAAGGGGGGACAACACTTTGTTGCTCAGTTTTAAAAAAACAAAAAACACTAAAGTTCTTCTGCATGTAAAGCATTTGTTTGTAGTCCCCAGTGTTTCCTCTGCATGGTGAAACTTTGTCTCTGTAGATCTTAAACTCGCTCTCAAATGAAATGCTGTCAGAGGTGGAGTTGCAGCTTAGGACACATCAGCAGTTTTTATTTTTAAACCCATGTGCTAAGTAGGTAACCTGTTGGCAAGATCTTAGTAATGGACTGTCTGCCCAACAAGCCCCCAGGCTACAATTAGAGAAAACCTCTTGTTCCTCTCTGTGTACATAACTCACTGCCCTCTTTTATCTTTCTTTCTCAGCTTCTCTTTCAGTGTCTCTCTTCCTCTGTTTATCTGCCTTCATTTGCCTCTCTTCATTCATGGCTTTTACCTTCAATCAGTCACTTTAAAAGCCATCAAGGGATACATTTGGCAGGTACACACAATATTTTAAAATGCAGACTCACAAATTGACTGTGTGATTAATTCAGGCTGATGGTTGAAAATGCTGATGTGAAAACCCTGCCTTTCCTTTTCTCATTCCTTTATATTACCAATATCATCCTTGAGTATTTTCTCATTTTTGTGAGGTTGAAAAGGTCATTTTTATGTGCATGTCGGTCTGTTATGAGGGATTATTATTTTTTGTTTTTGCATTCAGGTGTGAGCAATAGTTAAGTTAATGCTTGTTTTGTTGCTGCTTCACATAAAGAATGGCTGCCATGTATGTTTTTGTGCCTGACTATGCTGAACATCTTCATGTATGTGTGCAAATATTGATAAGGTGTAATACTCACTGTTTTTACAGTTAAAATGAGTTACTTGAGTAACATTTACCGATATCTTGAGGAGTTTGGTAGACCAGTACTATAATAACAGCACCTTCTACCCTACAAGCTTAATAAATGATTATTCCTGTTCCAGATAACGTATCTTTCACAAGATATGTGAAAGATATGTCACATATCTTGTGTGATGTGCTCTCTTCATCAGAAGAGATGAAGAGAGCACATCATCTCTTCTCACCAGGAAGAGATGACGTGCTCTCTCTTCCTGGTTTTAGTCAGAATGCCAGCAGCAGCGTTCTGGATCATCTGCAGCTGTCTGATCGATTTTTCTAGGCAGACCTGTGAAGTTACTGTTGCAGTGATCAGTGTGACTAAAGATAAACGGATGAGTCCTTTAATCCTGGAAATGCACTCAGATGATAGAAGACTGCCTTTGTTATTGTCTTTATGCTTTTCTGAATGGTTAAGTCCATCGTCACACCCAGATTTTGAACCTGATCAATAATTTCCAGCTGTAATAACTGATCGTCAGGAAAACACATATTCAAATGACTGAAAATGAAAAGTTCAGTCATAAGTGTACTTTAAAGATCTTCTGTTTTTAAAATATAAAATTAACTATTTAATAAATGTTCTTCTTTGCTGACCAACAATGATCCATCTGTGTATTTAAGGTAATTACAGTGTAAATTTCAGTAGCTGCTCACACTGTTGTCCACACTTTGAGGCTTTTGGAGGATCACTTACAGTTAAGAATAGCCTCGTCTTTTATTCCAGCATGGCGCTTCCTCTCTTCTCTAATCAGATCTACAGATCGGCTGTCCTGCTGTTACTCCCGTCTAGGAGCAAACAATTGTTAACAGCCTCCCGGATCACTCTGTCAGCCTTTTGTTTATTTTATTTCTGTCAGATCAGGTTAGATATTTCAGTGAAAGAGCCTCTGGTTGATGGTGACACTGATGGTGTTGATGCTCAGTAACACAGCTATCAGTTTGCTTTTTATAAAAGATGACCTGACAGTATCATACTCTGTACCTCAGCTACTCTGAACAATCATTTTAAGTAAATATTCTTTCTTGTGTTTGAAAGTAGTTCCCGTTTTCTATTTTATCCTTCTGTCATTAACTTCTCCAGTTCCTGTTTAAAACTTAACAGAAACAGAGTGTAAGGCATGATGTGGAAATGCCAAAACAAACTGCTTCACTTTTCCAACTCCCAGTTTGTTAGAAATGTGCTTAAAGGAGACTCCTTATGCAAAATTAATATTTTACATGTTTTTGTTCTTCTCTGGAGCTTCTTAAAAAGAAAAAAAAAAGCCATCTGGTTTTTTGGCGTCTGGAAAATGAGCTGTTTCAAAAACCTCTGGAGTGTAACACCACAAATCAGCAGGCACTTCCACCTTGCCTAGCAACACAAGCTGAGCTTCAGCACATTTGGTCAGCTGGTTTTACCAGAGTATGCGATGTACAATGGCTGCTGGAAAAGACGAGTGTTTGGTTGTTGACTTACCATCCATAAACCACTTTCTGCATTCTTCTTGGTTGTGCAGGAGGCTCTACTTCTGCTTTTCAAAGCTGCACAATTGTTTGCAGCCATTTTCACGTGCAAGTGTACATGTTGAGTTAGGGGGCGTGGCCAGCAGCAGATTAATTGAATTTAAAGTGATAGGAAGCTCTGAAGTAGCTCATTCTGAAAGGAACTCAAAGCAGGCAGAACTGAGCAGACTAAAATCTCATGATCTAAAAATGATTTGTGCAAAAAATGTGAGACTGTTTTGTATAGACCATAGACCTATGGTAACCTGTTCAAGGAAGCATAATAAGTAGCGCCTCCCCCCCCCTAAGTAGAACTATAGATTTCTTAATCAAATTAATCATGTTCATTTTGATTGAGGTGCACCTGTGCATTTTCAATATTACTTATGATCCTTTAATAATATATTTTAAGTGGCCCATTTAAACCTATTGGCATGTTATTAAATTATAGTGAATAATGTGACCTTAGCATTTCCCTGCCTGGTCACTCAGCTGCTTGTTAAGTTTATTGGTCTGGATGGACTGTAGGGGTTTGATGGCCATTAATGTAGCACTGAGAGGAACAAGTAGCTCTGTCCTCTTTAACTCAACTAGTATATTTTTATATTTTACTTTTCAGTGCCGGAAAAAGTGGACCAAAACCATGGAGCCTATTTTGGGATGTGCTAATGCTGTAAGGTTATATGATGCAAAAACTGGAATTGATTAATTCTGTTTTGTTATTTACTGTGGTGGAGCTAAGCTGTGGCAGTGTAATGCAGTGATGCAACTAATGAGGCAGCGGTTTCCTTAGGACACCTTGGGGCTGAAGCACAGCAGCACCTCAGACAGCGTGCGCCGAAAGCAGACGCTTCTCTTCAGCAGCCGCTCGCTTGTCCTGATGTACTGCAGGTCAATTAGTGACTCTTCTCTTTTCTGTCCCCCTGACTGGACATTAAAACTGTTTTTGTTTTACAATGAATGACAAAAAGAACAAAGCATAAGCTGGAGAAAAAAGACCTGAATGTTAAGACAGAAATATATTGTCGTGTGGTGTTTACTCCATGAATAAGTCATGGATATCGACAGAATATGGTCAACTTATCAAGTCACAAGTTACTCGTGGGCCAAAAAAAAAACAAAACTATGTTATAAAACAAGAATCATGGAAACTTATGTTGAGTATTTTTCTTTCAAAACTAAACTAACCGTTAAATATATAAAGTTTCTATGAAAGGATGTGTAAATCTTTGGAGATCCAAAGTGTAAAAAGAGTTTTGTGCTTCTGCTTAATTAAAAGAAAGTCATGAAGTTTGCAAATTATTTTGGCTTGATCGGGAAAAAAAAATTTTTTTTAAACTTTTGCCCATTCTCAGCAGTAAATGCAGGATTTAGGTCACTCTTTCTTTGAAACTCCATGCTGTATTGAGCCAAGTTTTGTAAATTATTTAAATTAGTTAGATTTGAAATTCACCAAAGTCTGCATTTAACTAAAAATGGTAGATATGTTCCTATTTACTATGAAATTAAACAGAAACTAAATGTTTGTGAAAACTCTGTTGTATTTTGTCAGTAATAACACTTGTGCAAACCGTCTGTCTCTTAATGTGTGTAGCTGTTTGAGACAAACCCCAAAAGATTTTCAGCTGTAATTGCAGCAAAATGTGGTTCTTCATAACTATAACTTATGGAGAAGATTGTAAGTGCATGCCACACAGATTTGTATTTGTAGACTATATGAACAACGTATCACATCAAATAACGTTTAAATACATGGAGGTTTGTGCTAATAGGGTGACAAAATGTGGAAAAGTTATAGAAATGGTAATATTTTTGCAAGGCACCCTAACTAAATGAGTTGCAATAAATATTCAAATAGAGCACAATGAAAGAGGAAAGGTGCTTTTTTTTTTTTGATATACTGCAAAAATAACTTTGAAGGATGTAAGAATAATATATATAGTTTTCCCCAAGTTAATTCTGTAGCTTATATTTGCTATTCCCCATTTCTAATCCTCAGTTTGCATCCCGTCAAGGTTTCATTTAGTGCATAACATATGATGGAACATCTCTCCGAAAGAAGAACCTGGTTAGTTTGTAATAAAAGGGAACTTGGAAAGCATTGTGTACTTGCTGTCTGCCTGGAAAATAAGAGGCGATGCTGCAAACGTTTAGGACACATGGATGCTGAAAGAGGACAGATACGAGCTGAAAAGAAAAAAAATACACGAAGCAGCTGAAGCAAAGGCACTGTGGGACATGAAGTAGAAAATAGAGGAGAGTGGAAGTGGAAAAAGCAGCCGATAAGCAAGAAAAAGTAACAAAAGGCCGGGGACTGAACACTACAAAAGACCATGCTGACAGAAATTGCAGAGAGGAGGAAAGGATGAAAGAGGAAAAGGAAAGGGATTAGCGAGCGTAGAGGACGTCCTCTCCTAATTTTTTATTTTTTTGGTATTTTTTGAGTAATGAGGCTGTTAATTAGCAGAGGCATGCATGCTTTATTAAATCAAAGTGTTTACAACTTTAACTGTCAAACAAATTCTGAATGGTATTGCAAATGTTGCCATGGTAATACGGCCGTACTAAATGATGGAATAGTTAAGCAAAGGTAAGAAAGTAAAAATGAGCTGTATGTTATTTAATCTAACAAAGTTGCATCATTATCTTTATTTATGCATCACAGCATAGAATCACTCTCAAAAGTATTCACACCCCTGTAGAAATGGTGTGTTTTAAAAAGCTCTGGAGAATTCCTATGTTTTGGAAAGAAAATATTTAAATCTGCAACAAATTGTTGTTGCACATGATGCCAACATAAGGCAGCAACTTGATCTTTATTTCAAAGAAGGTGAAATACCTCTAAATATTTTTCCCTTTATGGTTTGAATATTTTTATAAAATCTACAGTTGTTTATAAATTCCCACTTAAATTTGTTTGTCATAAATTTAGCCCTATTATAGAAACATTTGCAAAGCTGAAATTTAGATCCTCCAAATCTAGAAGATAAATTTTTACCATCTGATTGTGACAATGACTAAAAAAGCCTGTCATAGTTGTACTTTATTCTCTTTTTTTTTTGGCTGTAATGTAATGTTCTTCCATTTCCAACACATAATATACAGAACAAAGCGCCACCTCCTCACTACAAATCTCATTAAAGCAGAACACACAGCTGTGCCAGCAGCTTTAAATCCTTTAGTTGGAGTATGGCGGATACATGGAAAGACTCTGAATCTTAAACATAAAAAATTAAATTAAAGAAATTATGTCAATCAAAAATAGCAGCCTACGCAGTTGGATAGATGATGTGTGCACAATTGTGTTACCAGTGGTTTTACATGCTTATGAAGCTATGAACTCATGCAGTTGTTTAACTTTTCTCAGATTTTGACTTTGTATTTGTCAAAATCTGTATCAGTTATGGTGAAAAAAATATTATTTTTAAATGAAAGCATATATTTTGGATAACTTTTTTTTAAACTGACAGTAAAGATCAAACAGATATTGAGTCTTTTAAGGCTCAGCCAGCTTTTTCTTACTCTAAGGTCATACAATTGTAATCCTCAGAGCCATTTAGGATGCTGCTCTATAACAAGACAGATAAATGAATATGTATAAAATAAAACATTTCTGTCTGACATCAATTTACCTGTTTAAGGCAGTTAAATAATTTCTATGTCTTAATTGCCAAACTAATGAGAGCAATCTTAGAGATTTTAGTTTAAAAATTTCTTTAAAGTCATTTTTCAGTATTTGATAAAACCTTTTGTACCAGACTGGTGAACGTCTTGGTACCTTGGCTGTTGGCTGAATGTTTGCTCTGTAGCGAGAAGTTGACAAATAATAAAAAAAGAGTATCATACTTTCCGGACTATAGAGCGCACCTTACTGTAAGCCGCACCTACAAAAAAAAAAAAAAAAAAAAAAAAAGTACGTATGTAAGCCACACCGGGCTATAAGCCGCATGGTTCAAAGCGGGGGAAAAGTAGCGGCTTATAGTCCGAAAAATACGGTAATGTGAAAAGACATTTCAAGGGAAGGCGCTGCATTAACAGATGCGTCAAGATTAAAGTTACATTTTACAAGCTCAATGTTTAGAAACTGTCCAGTGATGTCCGTAAACAGACATCACATTAAATACGTATGAACACAATCCTGTCATAGGCACATATATTTAGTAACAAAGTGGTTGTTTTTATAAATTGATTAGTGATTTTTGTCAGTATATATTTAGAATGACATTTAGCGATATTATTGTGTTTAGTCGCTCAGGTTCGAGGATGCTTGTGTGTCAAAAGAGAAGAGGATGCTGCTATGTGTTACCATTGCACTGACTTGCTTGGCATTTGCATAGAAATCAAACTTAAACTGTATTAATTTAATTTTATATATGTTACCTTTTCAAAAGGCTTCTGTTTTATTTTATAACTACAGGTTGCTTTTTAATGCACTCCATTTGTTGCCCAGATAAGGGGGCATGTTATGCACGTTCCGTTTTGTTGTTTGTTCGATCACACACTCAACGGTGATTATTAACAAAGAGCGATCGTCGTTATGCAAACTGCATTTGGGAGCAGATTTTTCGAGTTCCAAAAGGAAAAAAATGACCCTTTCCCTGTCGAACCTTCCTAATAAAAATGACATCAAAAATCTGATTTCTTTATTGCATTTATTTAATTTTATCAATGCAACATATTGTAAAGGGAGGTAAACTTAAAGCACCATCGTACTACAGAGTAGTCACGTGTGCGTCATTCCTTCCAGGACTCACAGCAGGGAAAATAAACATTTAATCATAAATGCTCATGAATGTACACACTTTGTCGTTTTGATAATAGGTTAAATAGCTAATATAAACACTTAAAGCCTGTATTGCTTTTATTATAAGCCTTGTATAAGGCTTTTAATTTTTTGCGGCTCCAGACAGATTTTTTTTTTTGGTCCAATATGGCTCTTTCAACATTTTGGGTTGCCGACCCCTGGTCTAACGTATATTTACCCTCTGTGTTGCAGGACTCGGCACACGAGAGCGTCATCACCCGGGACATCCATCGCACTTTTCCAGCACATGACTACTTCAAAGAATCTGATGGAGATGGACAAGATTCACTCTACAAGATCTGCAAGGTGAGCCCAGTTCTTAACAGGGAGGCTGGGAAAAAACATGCAATTAGTTAGCAACAATATTACCTGTTGGCTTCTATATATAGTTTATCAGAAAAGTACATTTTTGACTATATTGTTTGTTTAGCTCACCTTTCCTTAAGGGAATATTTTAAGATAATGTTAAGTTTCTCTGTTTGTAGGAGTTACTAATTATCAAATGTCATAAATTCGCCTGTCAGTATATTGCAAAACATTTTTTTACCCTCACGTTCTCCAAGTCTCATCAAGCTTAGTGATTATTTTTAGCTTATAGTTTATAATTTACATTGTTTTTGTCTTTACTGATACATTTGTGTCAGTCTGTCCTACAAGTATGGAGGGCTGATCCTACCAAAATTAGCAACAAATAATACTCATAATTATTTTTTATTTATATTACTTTTAATAATATGAATATCAGGTTAATAAATACATGGTTTGATAAAGAATGTAATGTTCCAAATATTGCATCCAAAAAATAAGAACTTATCATTTTCAACAGTTTTAATTTCATATTATCTTTTGTTAATTAGTTTCCTTTTTTATTCGTTTATTTATTCTTTTTTCCGTATTCTGTATTTACTTGGCAAATTTTTTATTATTTTTTATTGCCCCTTTTTTGCATTCATTGATTTTTCTCCCTTGTCCGATTATTTAAAGACTTTTTTTTCTCATGTTTTGTTTTTCTTTCTAACTCTTTGTAAGATGGACATTGACAAAGGAGCAAGACTGGTGGGCGGAGATTCAGTCAGCTTCTCTCCTATTAGAGGGCTAATCCTGTCAAAATTAGCAACTTTGGATCTTGAAGTTGACCAATAGAAGACGAGCAGACTCCGAATCCCCACCCACCATATTTAAAATTTAATAGATGGTTGCTTCTGACATGATAACATGCTAAGAGTCATCATCTAGGTAAAGTGATTGCTGCCCACCTCCAACTTTTAAAAATTATTTCACAGTTTTATAAATCTGCTTCCATTTTGATGTAATTCTGCAAAACTAAATAAAGAAAGACGCTTCTATAACTAGAAGATCCCCTGCGTTTTCTCATGCTGAGGCAATTTTCTATGAAGATATGCTTTTTTTCCAGACAGAACCAAGGTCAGCACCATAGAAATGTGTCAAAGTGAGTCCAGCTCCTGCCTCTGTGCTTCTTTTAACCACAGTGCTGCTTTTATAAACTGTTCTGCACATCCTGGATATATTTCCAGCTGTTCTGTCACAAACTTCATTATCTCCCCGCTGCTCCAGTCAGTCAGGTTGCTGCTCTAAATATCTACAATTTTTGTCACATTTAGAAATAAGAGCTGCAGGATGGTTCATATCATGCTCTCACTGACGTACATATATAAACCAAACATCCAAATTAATATCTTTACAGTGAGGTAATTCTGTGTAGAGAAAGAAGAAAAAAAACCTGCTTAGATTTTTAAGAACCCAATAAACTAGGAGTTTATTATCCTGCCTAAAATGAAACGGTCAAAGTTGTTTTTCTCTCATTTACTATAAAGTAATTGAGAACAGTTACAACAGCATTACCATTCACCACATTAAATGACATGATAAATGAACAATATTTTCTGTATTATTCTGCAATATAAAATAAGATTTGTTGTGAAATTTGCCATAGTTTACAAACTTAAAATGTTTGTTAGATCTGTATTCAGTTGAGCGTCTATTCATCTGCAAGTAGAAACTTTTTAATCCTTAAGTAATTTGAATATTATTAAATCACAAGTTGTAAAAATTCTTAATTAATGAACAAATTTTGCTGGATAATAAATTGGCCCAGAAATTATTGCGACGATATTGTTGCTTTGAGGCGATTTTCAACTAATATATTGATAATGATGTAAGTTCATCCTCTGAGACGAATAAACTTGAATTTTGCTCATAACACTCCACATTGAAACTGGAAAACAACTTAAATATCAAAATAAAAAGAATAAATAAAACGGTAATAAAAACCAAGCACAACCAAAACCATAAATAAGATGGATTATGAAGTCTTTCTAAACAAAATTTACCTTGAAAAAGCATTAAACATTAATTTGTTGTGTGAAATTATGTTAACTGTCATCTATTATTTAAGTGTGTTTAGCTTTCAATTGATATGGTCTTCATATTCATTTAAACAAAAAGCTGAAATGCCAAAGAAAGGAGCTTTTATTGTTTTCCAATAAAACTAAAGCGAGTTTTGGTGTAATGTGATATACTGTAACTTTCGCTGTTTGTGTTTTCGTTGCACAGTAGAAACAGAGCATGCTTGGTCAGTGCTGTAGGAGAACCTGTCAGGAAGGTTTAACATCCACTCTGGTCCCAACTGGGTCAGAGTCGTGCCAGCCTTCATTTGTATGCAAATCCATGTAGATTTTCAGCTGTTAAGGTTGGTTGGATCTTCAGGCTTTACAGGCATGGAGGATCCAGGACAAAGTTCATCCTCATCTTTATAACTTCTTCCGTTTCCTGCCTGAAGTGCTTCGTTTCCAACCTTTATTCTCTGGGGAAGGTCACCTGCTGACTTGGTGCGTTTCTAAAATCCTTTGTGTCAGAAACACCTGTACTTGAGACACGACTTTCTCCATCAGCAATAAGCTGGAAAATGTTCTATTTTTATTGAAAAACTAAATCTTTCTATCATATTTTGCACTTTTCTAGACCCTGTTAGTGTGTTACTGCAGGCAGCAGAATATACAGCTCTGTAAAAAAAAAAATTGACCATTACGAAATAACGAGTTTCTCTGATTTTATTCTTTATATGTTTCAGTAAAATTAACATTGTTCTTTTATTATATGAACTACTGACAACATGTCTCTGATATTCCAAGCAGAAATTTTTTTATTTATTTGCAGAAAATGAGAAATGGTCAAAATAACAAAGCAGATGTAATTCTTTCAAACCTCAAATAATGCAAAGAAAAGTTTATATTCATTTAGAAACAACAATACTCATGTTTTAACTGAGGAAGAGTTCAGACATCAATATTTGGTGGAATAATCAGGGGGTTTTCAGTGGGGTTCAGTGCAGTGGACTCCATTTTTTCCAGAGATGTATATGTCTAAATAGAATTACCCCAAGTTATTATGACTAGAATTAAACAAAAGTTCTTGTAGCTTGGTCCCAATACTCCGTAGAGAAGGGATGATTGAATTAAAAAACACTTTTTGAAAATAGTTTCTGTCATTTGTATTTGGTTTTTTTTAGAAATGGCATCGAGCAACAAAAAAATTAATCAGTTAAGATTGGAAATCGGATCTGGTATGAAAAAATCTGAGATTATATTTTTAAGCAAATATCGCCCAGCCTTATTATATATCCATGCCACACTTTTTATTTTTATAAATAGTGAAAACTACACATTATTCTCCTTCTACGTCACAATTATACAATGTATTTTGTTCTGTCATACAAACCAACTATAAAACATGTTGTTGTTTGAAATGCTATTCTCCTTTTACTTTGTATCCCAGTACTTGAGAACTTTAAGGATGGTATTGCTGAAGTTTCCACAGATCCTTACAGAACTTTACATAAGGATTAATAAGACATTTGAACCAGCAAACATTTCCACAGTTACTTGCTATACGTCTAATAATAGAAAAATCTGTCTTCTCTACAGTTGAGAAACCAGGAGTTGGTTTTTTTTGCGATAATCCACCCCTCTGAGTCCATTATCTGCCCTGGCCAACAAATTTAGATTTCACCCACCAGGACCTCCCCCATCCATCTGTCAGCGTTCTCTTCTCCCAGCCGAGTTGGAGACGTGTGAATGCCACACTCCATCAAGCATGTCAGCTTGTAGATTACACCGCAGACAGCGCCACAAGACTTCTCCATTACCTCCACATCAAAATACCAAAATTAGCTGAGCGCAGCAGCAGTGGGACTGTTCCTGTCTGCGCTTTTCTTTCTGCCCATCGTTTAACTTACAGTCACTTTACATGGAAAAGAGTGAGCACCAACTCAGCAGCTAATGTTCTGGGTGTGTCGATTCAATTTCATTTAACCTTTTCACATTTTGTTGTTGTACCACAACAAGGTTGAATGGATTTTATGTGACAAACCATCACAAGGTAGTGCATAGTTGGAAATTGGAAGGAAAACGGTATTAATAGAGTACAGTCAGTTTTTTATTGTTAATCTAATGTGTTCTGTGATGGCTTAAAATGACTATTAAAGATCATAAATAAAGCAATAGCTTCATAAAAACCATCAAGAATATCGTCTTCGAGAAGTTTAAAGCAGAGTTGAGTGTCTTATTGACCAAAATTGCAGCGAACGATGTTTCTGCAAGTGATTCACACAAGGAATCTGAATATATGTGTACACGCCACACTTTTCTGATTATTTATATAAAAACATTGCAAACTGTGTTTTTATTGCACTTGACAGTTATTCCTTCTTTTTGTTAGTTTACTGGTTTTAACCATCTGAAAATGTTTCCAGGAGTCATTTAGCTGTTAAAGTGAAGCACAGATTCATCTAACAAAAGATTCTTCTTTTCTGAGACTTTTTAGTCTGTGGCTCATTTATAAGCACTCCCCTTTACAGCAGTTTACTGCATTGATTTATTGGACAAACGGGCACAAACCCAAGGTTGCACACTGTAGTTATACCCTGTGTCACTTGGTGAATGCAAGGACAGTCTATATGATGCCTTTACAGCAGTTGAGTAAAGGCAGTGTAGGCTAAAATCCAATCCTGTTTTCAGAGTTTATACGCTCTAAAGTGCTTCAGTCATCTTTTTAAAAAATCTGTTTAATTAGCTGCAGAAAGTCTGTGCCATGTTAGCAGACTGGAGGCTCAGCTTTACGTACAGAAAATCGAAGGCTTGTAGAAAGTGACATTGAACAAGGTTGACACGAACACAGAAGAAAAAACGAGACAGAGGTGTTCCTCTGAGGAAACTCCTCTGGTAAAACTGAAGTGTTACGGAGAAGCTGTCTCTCAGGAGATGTACTCTGTTGGCACTGATGTTCTGACAACAGTTATATTAGAGCGATACACTGGAGGAGTAGCAAGGCAGAAAGGTTTTAAGATCGATTAGTCTAGATGTGAATGGCTGCTGATCCTCAGATTTTTGCTTAAAAAGGGTAGTAAATGTCTTGAGCACATAGATCATTCTACAAAAGGAGAAACACGCAGAATATAAAAACATCTATTTCTCATTTTAGCTTCACTAATGAATTGTAACTAATTCATAACAGTTTAAATTGATTATTTATTACTCTATATTTATGTTTCTGTGCAAATTTTGACATTTTTGGATAAATTAGTTTAGTGCCACATTATTTTGCCTAAAACCATCTCAGCGTTCCCTCCTTGGTTCCTAAGCAATTGCAACTAATTTAATAGAATTTTTCTATTTTTTTAAAAATCAATACAACTTTTCATCATTCAGTCCTGCTTTCGGGTATAAAAGAAAGAACTAAAGAATTCAGCCGGCTAACATCTGCAGCTTGTCTCTCATTCTAAAACGTTTGCACTCTAGTAACTTTGGGTTATCCATCCGGTGTAACTAACCCTAAAAATACCATTGAGTTCATGTTTGTTGGTGATAAAATTACCAGTTTAAATTTTTCTGGTCTGTTTTGTTTTCTTTTGCAGGCTTATTCTGTCTATGATGAGGAAATCGGTTACTGTCAGGGTCAGTCTTTTCTGGCTGCCGTTCTTCTTCTACATGTGAGTAAACTTGACACCCATTAAATCTCCATTCATTAGCTTAATGATTAATGCAGTCAAAAATGTGGCCTCATAAATCTCATGTCCATGTTAGAAAACGGACAGAAATGTTAACAATTGTGACTGGAAAAGAGATATTTCTTGTACAAACCCAGTTCTTTGTAAATCTGAACACCTGCATTTCTGTCTCTTAAATACCTTTCATGTTCATTTGTAGTTTGTAAGCATCTTTATTTTGATGTTTTTTTATTTATTCTTTCTTTTTGATGTTTCTTTGAGCTACTTATATTGCAACTAATTTAATAAGATTATTTGTTACTGTATTCCAACAATGAACTTTTGTTGACACTCATAAAGGAGACAAAGACAAAACAACAATTATAAATAAAGTTAAATTCATAAATAAATGTCATTAGTGTCGGGTAAACATTTATAACTACATTTAAAAATGGTAGAAATCAAAGACACTGACACAGTATATGTAGCATTATATTTTACATGGGGTGACTATTATTTCCTATTTCTATTATACAAATTTTAACTTGAGGAAATTTTGTGAGACAAAGTCTGCGAAGACAGATGGAGGAAAGATAGAAGAGGTGACACATGATGGAGGAAGTCCCAAAAGGAGGAGAGACTGGAGGAAGTTTGATCAAAGTCCAAATACCAAGGGCAGAGGAGGTTAAAGAGCGGAGAGACGGAGGGGAGACGTCAGGATGGTGGAGGAAGGACAGCCATGAAGAAGGGATCTAAGATTAAACGAAGAGACAGAAGGAATTGGTGTGGAGGAGGAAGAGGAAGTTATGGAGGAAGAGGCAGTAAAGGGAGAAAAGAGAAGAAGGGGTAATAACACCACTGTAAAAGAAGGAGGCTGACTGGTTGTGTATAGACAAGGTGTCTGGAATATTTATTGGGCTTCAACTTTACCTGCAGAAGTGCATTCAGCTCCAAACACACACTGTCTCTCTGATTAAATATCTCCTCCCTCTCTGTGTGTGTTTGTGTGGATCCATTAATACCCACAAAGGCCCAGTGTTACATTTTCTCTCATAAGCTTTATACTTATGTACCCAAACAAACACAGAAACATGAAGAGAAGTTATTTATAATAAAATCGCTTAAGGCAAAAATTTACATTTTGCACATTTTGTACTTCTATTCGGGTTTAGACTGCTTCTAAAAAGCTGAACTCCAGCATGTTTTGGCCAGCTGGCTTTACCTCTGCATGCGCTGTACAATGCCTGCTGGAAGAGACAAGTATTTTGTTGTTACTTACCATCCAGAAACAACTTGCTGCATTCTTGTTGATTGTGCAGGAGGCTCTGCTTTTGCTCTTCAAAGACTTAAGGTTGTATAATTGCGCATCTGTTTGCAGGCATTTTGCCAATGTAAATGGGGGATGTGGCCAGCAGCAGCTTAGTTCAGTTTAAAGTGACAAGAGGCTCTAAAGCAGCTTGTTCTGAAAGGCCTTCAAAATAGGCAAAGCTGAGCAGAATAAAATCTCATTTTCTAAGAATGATTTTGTGTAAAAAAATAAATTAATGAATATGTTTTGTATAGACCATAGACCTACCCTAAACAGGGAAGCATAATAGGTCATCTTTAAAGTTATGTCCCCAACTTTCCTCTGTACATAAATGTTTATTTTGAGACCGTAATAATGTCACCTATAATATCATATGAACATTTTGTAGTTCAAGGTATCTATTAGTGTAATTAATGATGTTATTTATGTGTTTTCAGATGCCTGAGGAGCAGGCCTTCTGTGTCTTGGTGAAAATAATGTACGAATATGGCCTCAGAGCTCTGTACAAGAACAACTTTGAAGATCTTCACTGCAAGTTCTATCAGCTGGAGAAACTAATGCAGGTTGGTGAAACCGTCCCATATGTTTTAAAAGACTGAAATGAAATACAACATAATGTTTGGAAACACAATCCTAACTAGAAGTATTAGTAGTGTTTTATAAATGTATGTTTCAGGATTGGACATGTTGGTCTTACATGTTGTTGCAAAGCTTAATATAAACTTTTTTTAAGTGTTACCGGGTGTTGTATCAGTTGCATTTTCTCACATATCTGTTGCTTGTCAACTTTTCCCTCTGGTCACCAAATATACTTGAATGTCATAAGAATATAGAGAGGTGTGTTGAAAATCAAGCCTCAGTAAATCTGTGATGTCACTAAAAAAATCTAATTATTGTTGAACTGAATAAGGCCATCACTAAATGGACACAATCAAACAGCATTCGTGGAGGCTTTGTGCAGACTTTATAACATCAGTTCAGTATTCTAACTGTATCTGATATATATTGTTATATAAACAACGAAGAACTAAATTAAAATAGAACCAAGAATTTACATTTCCTTTACAATTGAAACTGTAATAGTCCTCTCTTGTTGAAGGAACTCACCAGGAAACCACCAAGATAGATAATAGGAAAAAATAAAAGACTAAAATGTTTATTAATACTGAATAAAGCTTGTCAGGTAAATGTACATAACACTGTTGTGCTAGCAGCAGCTTTTATGCTATCATTAACAAAAATACCAACTTAGTTAATGTGCTAACATTAGCATGGTAGCTTTGAGCAGTCAACATTTTCTACTACGCTAGGATTAGATGCTACTATACTAAATTATATTCCATTTAGATTTAGCTAAAATGTTAATCGACTCTCAATAGACATAAATACCAAACCATGAAAATGCAAAAGTGAGGTTGCTAATAGCTGCTAACTCTATCTGCTATGCTAACATTGGCTAATATATTAGCCTGTAGCTAGGTGCTAGATATGGCACCTTAGCTAATAGATAACGCTAGATAGTACCACCTGCTATTCACACAGCTGTTGATATGCGATTTTTAGCTAAAATGGTAACAATACGTTAGTGTTTGGTAATTTAGGGAATTATTTCTGCAATTGACTTTTTGCAGCCAAACTTTTTGGAGAATATTTTGAAGGTGAATTTCTGCAGGCAAATTTTTTTAAGTAAATAAAAATTACATTGATAATTGTGCTCAGATTACTAATATTATAAAACACTCCTTACTGACTAAATTTGAAAAGTTTGCTGATTTATGGTCGACCCTTTTCTAAATTTTTTTTAAATCAACATTTTATTAGAGTACAGTACTGGTCATAGAGTTTCTTATGCTTTTTTTAAAGAGCTTACTCTATGATTTTGGTTTCATTTCGGAGCAAACACTCATTGTTATGTCACTGAAATTTAAAGTAGAAGCCATGAGCAGTACTGCATCTTTGCTTTATATTGCTGTGAGGGTTGTTTTATCTCACAAAAGACTTTCCTTATCCTTTTTTTCATTCTGCTCCCGCAGGAACAGCTCCCAGACCTTTGGGCCCACTTCCAGGAGCTGAACCTGGAGGCACACATGTATGCCTCCCAGTGGTTCCTCACCCTCTTTACGGCCAAGTTCCCCCTCTGCATGGTTTTCCACATCACTGACTTGCTGCTTTGTGAGGTAAAGGCAGCACAAAGTGGTATACGTGGAGCATTGTGAGAGGGATTTAGTCTGCATTGTATGTATAGAATCGCTTAATGGGAAATTCAACCATCTGGAAACATGAAATAAGATGAAATGGTAAGGTTAATAGGAAGAAAGGAAAGTGGCAGACATTAGAGGGCTAGCCACCATTATGGATTGACTAAAGAGATTACAAATGGGAATAAAAAGAGGAGATTGTGGAGGAAAATGGTTGATCTGAACCTATAGCCGCAAATAGAGTTGTGGTCAGAAGTTTACATACACTCCTCATTGGTATTAATGTTTTTGGAGCTTTTCATTAAAACAGTTAGACTCATGATAAAACTAAAACAAATTAGAACCGGATACTCAATTTTAATTTATTGTGTTTTTTTTCTAATCCAATAAAAATTACAACCTTAAATTTATACTGTACATAGACCTACTTTTATTTATAAAAAATGGGTCCATCTCACTATAAAAGAAACCACACATTCAACATCTGACAGTTCTGACTTGATATTTAATTTCTTTATATATATATATATATATATATATATATATATATATATACACAGTATATCACAACTGCAGAAGTTTAAATTTTTAGAGTTCCTAGCAAATAGATAATTAATTAATTACATAATTAATTAATTTATTTATTTTTCCTTAATATCCCAGTTGCTCTGTGTTTCTACTATATTTTAATATTTATTGAGATATACTTATTTATTATTATTTTTATTGAATTATTAGACATGCCTTCGAGAGTTTCTATTTTTTAAATTTAGTTGTGCATTCTTCGTAATAAATAATTAATTAATTCTAGAGTAGAAAGTGATTCTAACTAGTCCTATAACCTATTGGGGTTTTTATGATAAGTTTCTTGGCATAAACAAACAACATGAAATATGTTCCTCCTCTTTCCTGCTGTCCCTCTTTCCTTCTGTGAGCCTGAGGCAGAATAATTAAAAGTTTCCTTGTTTTTTTCTCAGCCATTGAGCTGCATGATGAAAACATGCCAGTAAAACCTCAGCTCTCACATCCCTCTGAAACCCTCTTCTTTGTGGGTCTAAACTTAAAAATTAAAGTGATCATCTTTATTTTCTCAGTTCTTAGCAACAATCTCCATCTAATTCACAACCTTGTTTACCTAATTTCTTGAACATAGCTGAACTTGTAAGCCTGTTTTATTATGCAAAATCTTCAGCCTTTGTTTTTACTTCTCAATCTAGATATTTTTTTCTCATTTGCAAACCAGAACTCAGGGCCGAAACTTATTTTATGTCTTTTTTTAAAAGAGTGACCTTGCTGGATCTGAACAATTCACCTCACTTTAGTATTTGTGAAAACTTCCTAACACACCCATGCTGTGTCGTCCCCTTTCTGAATATTTGGCTTTCATCTCCTCTGATTCTTGCTGGGATGAGTTGGTATTTCTTTCCCTCACACGCTCCTTTGATCTTGGCTCAGCATGGTAGCACCATCTTCAGGCCCACAAAGATCGGTGTGTGGAGGCAGAGCCCATCCTCTTTTCATTTTCTTCGGTTATTTTTGGAGCTCTCTGGATATTTTTAGCTCCATGTTGCCATGTGAACTGGTTGTCCCAGAGACCAAGGAGAGGGGTGTTCCCATGCAGAGCTGGCATCGGTTCTACATTTTCTTTTTGTGTCAAAATTGAAAGGACTGTCAGAGTAAAATGGAAAGCAAAAAGCAGGTTTTTACAGCGGCCATGGGCATAAAGCTAAGACAGAAAGCTGTGAAATACAGTGAACCCTCGCTATAACGGTGTTCACCTTTCACAGCCTTGCTGCTTCACAGATTTTTTGTGTAGTTTTTTTCACAGTACGTTGTATTCTGCATTGGCTAAACAGTCTCCGCGCTTCTTCTCTACCTGTGTTCCAATAATGTTACGGTATTTAAATATATGTAATACAGCTTGGCAAATTTTAGCAAATATTTTTGCCCAGAAGAAAAAAGAGTGACAACAACTGCTGATAACTATCTACTTCTTTCGAAAAAACACACCTGCACCACAGACTTCAGAAGAAAAAGACACTAGAGAGCGGAGTCAGGCCAAAGCGTCACAGTCACAGGCACAGTGAAAGTCACAATTTGTCCTACTGTACTTTGTATTGATGATTAAAATGATTATTTTATATTGTAGTTATTTGTAAGAAAGCGTTCTATTTGTTAAAAGAAAATATGCTTTGGCCTGAAAATAGGTTTTGTTCTTTGGTTTCAATGTAGAGTATTTAACTATACTTTATGATAATTGTAAAAAATAAAGGTAACTACTTCACGGATTTCGCCTATCACGGATTCTTTTCGTAACACAACCCCTGCGAAAAACGAGGGTTTTTAACAGAATGTAGACAATATTTTGAATCCTAACAAATAGGGAGGTCATACCTGAGTTCATCTTAAAGGGCACGTATTATGCAAAACTCACATTTTTGCTTCTAAAAACAGCCCAAGCAATAAAAAAAATCCCAGTCGGTTCTTGGCAATAAGTTTTTTGGTGTCTGAAAAAGGAGCCATTTCAAAAACCTTCAGAATGTAACGTCACAAATCAGCAGAAAACCCCAGCAGAGCCCAACCTGTTGCCTAGCAACCCAGGCAGAGTCAGCTGGTGTTTTGTTGTTGACATACCACCCAGAAAAAACTTCCTGCATCTTTGTTGGTTATGCAGGAGGCTCTACTTCTGCTTTTCAAAGATTTAAGGTTGTATAATTGCGCATCTGTTTGAAGCCATTTTCACGTGTGAGTGTAAACATTGAGTTGGGGAGGGCGTGGCCAGGAGCAGTAAATTTGGATTTAAAGTGACAGGACGCCCTAAAGCATTTCATTCTGATCTGAGATTAACTGAACTGACCAGACTAAACTCACATTATTTTAGAATGATTTTAAATGTTTTGTGGAAAATTAAGGCTGAGATTTACTCCAAATGTTACAGCACAAATGCAGGTTTTTGTGAGTAAAAACTATTGAAATCTATGCATAATTTTTCTTCCAATTCACTTTTATGCTATATTTCCCGTTGACTTGTCACACAAATCTCCTATGAACCCCTCTTGAAAGCAATGAAATATTTATGTAAGATGTAAGTAAATAAAACATTTTAAGAGGTATAAATACTTTAGCAGGACCTATAGAAATATCTAGTATTTCTATAAGGATCTCTTTTATTTGTACTTTCAAAATGGGCTGAAATTGAATCTAGAGAATTAATGTTTTTGAAAAAAACAATTTAGCTGGTAATGACACTCAAAGTTTACTAAAATGTTGGGTTTTTTTGTTTTGTTTTTGTTTTTAGTAACAGGAAAGTTGTCCATATAGTTTTTCTCCTCTTCTTACATCTTTCTCTGTGTCTTAAAGGGACTGAGCATCATCTTCAATGTGGCCCTGGCTTTGCTCAAGGTTAGTAATATTTTCATACATTTGTTTAATTCTAACATATTTTATTATGTCTAGCTATACAATTAGCTGCTATGTAAAATTTGAGCATCTTTTGTTTTAATTTAAGCTTTATTTGACTGTTTATGCATTATTTGTGTTGCAAAAATCTTGATATTGCAAAATACTGTAAAGTTTGATTTCCAACGTCATCAGTCTCCTCTAAAATTTGTGCTAAACACTGGAGCAGTGGGTGTCGTTTAAATTAATTTTTTAACATTTGGCGCCCTCAAGTGCACATAAAAAGAACTGCATCTAGATCAAATGCCTTTCCACACTTTGGCATGAATAAAATGTCAAAATGATTAAGAAGAGAGAAAGAAAAACAACTTTCTATTTTATCTGGTTGCTAATCAGAGTTATATGAATTGTTGTTACTTGGGATTATTTTTCTTTCACCGTCTAATTATATTGAAAAAATAAAACAAATGTATTCATTCTTTATTTCTAAATGAAAAAAAACTCTTTTACATTAATAGCATCATCTAATAAATTATTATTCATTTTCACTTGGTTATAACAGTCTTAATATTTTCTAAATCCACATCCATGTCTGGCACAACACATTCATATTTACATGCCACTGTGAGCAAGAATCAAATGTTTTTAACATGTTAAAATTCTTTCTATATCAATATAGAACAGGATAGATAGACTATGTCCCCTAGAAGAAATTGCATATTAGTTCACAAGTTACTCAATCCAAATTGTTACATATTAATAGATTAAATATAACCATGAGCAACATAAAATTAAGAAGAAATTTATTTTAAAAACGTAATATTCCATGATGCAGTAATAATTTACAGCTTCATTAATTAGTAGCAATAATATTGAAAATAGTCGTAATAACTAATTATTTCTCATCTCAAGGCATGATGAGCATCTGCAGAGACAACAACAACAGGCTGCTGCTTAGAAAACAGCAGAGAAGAACGTTCTTGTGAAAGTACAATAGATATTTTGCCTATAGTGTATACTTTATAAAAACAAATTTTGTTTTTAATAGAACAGAATAATTTATTTGTTGCATGCACACATAAAAAAAACGATGATAATGCAAATAAAATTTAAGACAATACCATTGTGAATACAACAATACCGCTGTGAAGAAACAGTAAGTTTGATCATATGGTAAAACTGTGCAAATGTTTATGTATTTTTGACAAATTAAGCTATGTAGAAGCAACGTGGAGATTTGAGGATTCAGTGGTTTGAAATGGGAACAAATGAGGATGATGAGGAGGAGGACGAGGACAAGGAGGAGGAGGGTAGTGGAGGAGCTCCCACTGCCTGCCTCTTATTGGCCGGTCATGACGACATTATCCTCCGATGCTCCCTCCTCCTTCCCTCCTGCGCTCCTCTCACCACCCCTCCCTTCATTTGCGCTCGCCTCCCTCCCTGCCCAGCTTAGCAGTTGCTATCCACATCACAACAGGACCATTGGCTATAACATTAGCAACCTGAGCCAGAGGGAGAAAATCTTAGCTTTTGGTTCTTTTTATCCCACCCTCTTCATCTTTACCTCCCACGGATTCATGCTCGGAGCATCTTCTTTCCCTCGCTTTCTCGCCTTTTTGCCTCCTTCTCCTCTCCTTCCATCTCTTCCTCTGCTCTCTCTGCTGAATATTTATTTCTACCACGCGTTTCTTCTGTCCACCATCTGCATCGAAGCCGCCCCTGCCAGCTGTTAGCATTTTAGCAGTTAGCATCACAAAGGTTGGGAGAGGCTTCATGGGAAGCAGTGAGGTCTCTTTGCTTTGCCTCGCCCCAGCTGCCCTGCAGGACCAACATTTCTGACAGTGCTACAGCATTGACTCATGCCAGCACTCATCCTGTGTGGATCAGAAGTAACTTCCTCTCTGAAGGAGCTGGCTTCATCTGAAAGATCAGACCGGATGCCCGGCTGCTAATAGGATCCTGCTGGAGCAGCTAACTGGAACATGATTTTACTCACTAATCCTGCGTGGATCTGTGAAGAAAAAGAACAGTTTATGTTTTCTACTCCTTCTTATTCTGGTTTTTAATGCATCGCTGGTTTGCGTGAGTCCAGCACCCACTCAGCCATAAAGTAACACAGAGCATCATCTCCTGCAGGCGGAGAAGTGCCATATTTCCAGCTTTAACAAACCTCCTCTTGTCTCTTTGCACTGACTGTTCCAGCTTCAGAGAGTGGATAAAGAGCCGTGTCGTTGTTTTGCATTTCAAAGAAAGCTAAAGCGTTGTCAGGGGAGAAGGGATTTGAAGTTTAACATAAAAGAAGAAATCAAAAAAAGGTGGGGTTCTCGTCTCCTCTTCAGTTTCATGGAGCAGCAGCCCACGTGTTGAGCCGTTTTGTTGCTAGGCGACAGCATACCAGACTGGAATTGGTCGGAGTTTTTGCAGAGGAAGCCGAGTGCAGGAAGTGTGGCTGGATTTCCAGAGTGAATAAATACGTCGCTGTAGGACTCAGCATTATGCAGACGGGGGTGTCGACTCATCGTTTTCTGACTGTGATTCTGAGGCATCAGGGGGCCGAGCTGAGGCTCTGACAGCGGTACAAGCTGAGGGGGCGCCACACGACGTCCACCACCAGACTCAAACAAACCTAAAAGATCACCTCTAACTGAGCTTGATCGGACGCCACCATTGCTGCGCCAACATCAAAACATCTGCCTGACACCCTGGAGTCAGCTGCCAGCCTGGCCCCGGAGCGGGACGACCCCTCCCCCCTGCCCTGTCCCACTCCACCTCCGTCTCCGCCACGCTCCCCGCCTCCCTCTCCTCCCTCTGTCCCGGCCTTGAACCCTCACCTGACCGTCCCGGCCGCATGCAGGGCGCTGGAGGATGGCGAGGGAAAAGAAGACGAGAGCGCCCAGGGCAGCCAAACCTCAGCGGACCCTTACTGCAGGGTCATGGATCTTCTTGGGATGGGACACAGACTCTTCGTCCCCAGGCTGCTGGCGGTGAGACGAGACAAACTGGAATAAACGTCCTGGATTAAATTCCCACGGCATGCATTGTTGATTTTTCTGACTCATCCTGAAGATAGAATGAAACAAAAAGCAAAATTTAATTCCATTATTTCATCTGCGATTAGGACTGGAGAATAAATCAATAACAATATGTATCGCAATAAACACATAACACGATCAATATCAATAGATAATGTGTCTGTTTGAATATTCAATAGATACAATATTCACTAATCTCTAATCCAGAACCGCACAGCATTCTGGGGGACGTAGGCAGAGGAAAAACTTTAGCTGCTTAACTTCTAACGGGAAGCTAAGCGAGATTTGTGACAACATCTACTCACTCTTTGGTTACCTAGCAACAACCTCCTGAGTAACTTGTGGTTACCTAGCAACAACCTGTTCAGTAACTTGTGCTGCAGCAGTTTAAGTTTTCACCACTGTGCCTCATAACTTCTTAAAAATGAAATGTTGAGTGAAAACTGTGGATAAACTGGAACGGTCACGCCACCAGTTTGGCTGTACTTCAAATATTTCAAACAAAAGACTAATCAATAGTTATTGATATTGACTGATATAAAATGCTTTATGTTTTTCAGCTGTATTGTCCTGCCCTTTCTGCGATTACAGGTGCATGCATAATGACTCTGCTTCCTTCATACTTAAATTCAAGATGAAAATGAGGCTGATTTCCTCCTTTTCATGACATCTAGACTTTACTGAACTTAAAAACTTACTGAAGCAAGAACAGACATGTTCCTTTACATAACTGACCCAAATATGTGCTCATGCCTTCTTTGTATTAGATAAATATCTAAATACAGTTACTTGAAGGATTAAGAATGTAAAAAATAAGCTTGCTCCTTAAATTTTACTTGCAAAAGTATTTATATCTCTTGAACTTCTCCAGATGTTGTCGCATTGCAAAACTTGAGCGTTTTTTATTGAGATTTTATGAGATGGATCAAAACAGACAATGTAATGCATGTTTTAGATTTTCTCACAGTGCTTGTAGAAAAGGAAAACTCTGGACATTAAAGAGTGGCTTACAGTCTCTAATATTTAATAATTGGTCTAATTTCTAGTGCAAATATGTTAGTACACTTGAAACAAGACAAAACTAATTTAAAAGTAACTATTCAGTTATATATGGGAGCTTGTTTTAACTCAATAATTCCTTGATATTAATTTAAAAAGTTCTAGTTATAAATGAAATAATCTGCCATTGGAACAAGACATTTTGACTTATAATATGCGATGAATGTCTTGTTCCATTGGCAAATTTGTATTTTGGGTATAATTAGTACTTTTACATCAATATTAAGGAATTATTGTCTTAAAACAAGCTTCTATAGCCTGCTGAAAAGTCACTTGTTAGTTACTTTTCTTATTTCAGGTGTATTTGCACTAGAAAATAGACCAAAATTACTTTGCAAGATTTTATTTTTTGCATTATATTGCCAGTGAAATTTAAGATGTAAATATTTCCCTCAATAAAAAGAGATTACATTTTCCTTTTTTACTGTTCTACTCTATCAAGTATTTACTGTTCATGTAAACAAAAACAGAACTGCCTCATGTATTTACCTGCATGACTCTGACCTTGTTGTTAACCAACTTGTATGCTGAAAAAGGCCAGTTGTGGAGGCTGTGCTTGGTGTTTGTGCTGCATGTGTCTCATCCACCTCTTCTTGTCTCCCTCCAGACGTCCAAAGAAGACCTTCTGCAGGCGGACTTTGAGGGGGCTCTCAAGTTCTTCCGGGTCCAGCTACCGAAGCGCTACAGAGCTGCAGAGAACGCGCGGCGGCTAATGGAGCAGGCCTGCAACATCAAGGTAAGACAGGAAACCAGAATGCTAATATGTTCAGTGCCTTTTGTTTGGTGCTAAACTTCATTTTAAAATATGAAATAAAAAAATAAAAACTCGGCACGCTCTAAATACCGTCCTGACTTCTTAATTTGTAACTCACATGCCTTTAAAGAAACGCAGTTAGAAAATAGTTATTGTAAAAGGAAAAAAAACTGAAAATCTTAACATTTGCTTTTAGAATAAGCAGAAAAAACAAAAAGTGGACATACTCTATGACCAAGTTGTGTTTTACCATCTTTCTTTTACATTTTAATTTAATTGCTCTTCACTTCAGTTGGGAAATAGGAGACCTATTTTATCTCAGAACATCAGTGTCTGTTTTCATTAAATTTCCTCAGGAGGCGGCACATGTTATCATCCTGCTGGTGAAAGTAGGCTGTTGGTATTTAGGGAATTTGCTGAAATCACCAGAGACCATAGCGGCACAGCGTGTTCTTGATATGTATGCATGTGTGTATTTTGGCAGTGTGTGGAGTGATGGGACAGGAGAAGGAAGAAGGTACCAGGAAAGTTTTCCATTTTTAGATTTTAAAGAAGTATTTTTGCTCCCTTTTAGGTAAGGCACAAAATGCAAGACTCCAGTCTAGAGTAACAAGTTCTAAGTGTTTGCATTACCCAATGTGTAACTGTGTTAGTTTTAGTACGTGCAGGATGTCCACTCTGTGACTCACTTCTTATCTCTGGCTTTACTTGTGAAATTTTGCAGAAGTACAATGTGTACAAAAGTAAAAACATATAACATATGCATAAATATGCAGATTTGTCAGCCTTCTTCTCATGAATGAGAAGCAAATGCTGCCTTCTAGCACATTCCTTTTTTGAATGATAATAAAAGTCAGGTCATGCCATTTCCAAGCCTTTCTGCAGTTCCTGCTTCCTTGATTTGGTTAAATATTGGTTTGAAATATTTTTTACTGCGGTTTCATCTTGTTTTATCTGTGTCTGTACTGCTTAGGTTAATATTTTAACAATATTCTGGATTATCAGACATTAAAAAACACTTCCTGATTTCTCACTGTAGTGTTCCTTCATGCTAGGCGATAGGTGATCTCGTTCTCTTTATCTTTCTGTACTCAGTTTCTTCTTGCGTCATATTTTTATTTATCTTTTCCTTCTTGACTCCTGAAACATTAGTTCCTTTTGACTAAAGTTTCTTTTTTGCCATTTTCTCAAACAGAAATTCAAATATAACATGCAATTGGGTGGATGATTAGGATTGAAATATTTTTTACTGTGGTTTCATCTTGTTTTATGCCAATGGGTGGATGATTAGGATTTTCTGTCTATTTTCCCTATTGGTTTGAAATATTTTTCAGGGATAGACTTTTTCATCCTTATTCTTCTTGTCTTAAGCAAGGCCATCTGCCTGATTAAACATAATTTCATCTTCTTTTTTTTTTTTTTATAAAACAAGGCGTTGCATTTTACGCTAGAAAAAGGGGAAATTGCAAAAGAAATTACTTTTATTGTTTCACTAAATTAGGACCTTATTGCAGACATCTTCTTGTTTATAGAAATTTAATCCCTGCAAAGTGCCAGAATATTCAAATCCGCCACGTTCCTTAACAAATAGAGGTTGAAAGCTGAAATAAAAGAAAGCAGCTGGGCGGTTTTCTGTTTGGTGTTCCTGTTAACTGTAGAGGCTTTACTCGCTCTCACAGCCTAAAGGAGTGCATACATTCAATATACATCTCTGAAAATACAGTTTCTCTTTAAAAAAGCTTCTTCCATCTCAGTACCTCCTCAAAAATTATGAAAAAGCCTAAGTTTGAGATTTTCTTTTCATTAACAACTTCAAACTCTAAGAGTTGTTTTTGTTAGTGCGACATGGTAGAGAAGAAAAAGATAACGATTTTTCAGTTTCCAACCTGATTGTTACGGATCAATCCCAAGCAAGCAGAAACTTGTCAGATTCTGGTTAACAATTAATTTTTGTTTGCCTACATTTTTTTCTGAACTAAACTTTGGTAGAAAAATTGCCCGTCGTCTTTGATCAGGTTGCCAATTTTGCTTAATTTGGTTCCGGTAGATTTTTGTACTCATCTGTAGGGATCTCTGGTTGAATTTTTCAAAAAATAGTTTAGGATCTGTGAAGTTAAAAGAACATAACCAAAACCAACCTTCAGTTTTTCACTCATGAGGTAAAAACATACAGATCATGAACCCGTCTTGAATGACATAAACATTAAAAAAACATCTATGATTGCCTGAAGCTTCCTCATGAATTTATGCCCCTCCTCTGCTATATTTTTAAACCACTTTCAAGCTTTAAATAGAATATTCCCTGTGGATGCAGCGGCATGAAGTGAGTCGGATAGAGATGAAGATGAAACGATGTCTGTCATGCGTTTCATTCGCTTCTCTTCACTCTGTTTTCACTTCTGTCTTATCCATCTAACTTCAGCCCCCTACTGGTCAGAGCAGGTCACATCAGCCTGCAGTGTAGCATCACACACACACACACGCACACACGCACACACATTTCCTGTCTATGAAAGCTTCACATGCATCATAATTTACTGTCTGGAACAGTCTGGAATTTATTTTCCATGTCTGAATAAGTGTGGAAAAAATAAAAGGATTGTATTCCAGAATTTATTCTTATCCAAATGTCGAAATATTTGGTCTGTCCTTCCTTCGTTTCATCCTTTCTTCCTTCCTTCTTTCTTTCGTTTTTTTCTCCTTTTGTCATTTATATACTTACACAGTTCCTTGTTGCCTGTCATTCTTACTTCCCCACTCACTTCTGTTTTCCTTCCTTTCTTTCTTCATTTTTTGCATTTTTACTTTCCTTCCTTATGTTCTCCTTTATCTTTCCTTTTCTTTCTTTATTTTCCTTGGTTCCTTTGTTATACACTATTATTTTATACACTTTTCTTTGTATCCTACTTAGCATCATCCTATGTGTCCTTCCTTCCTTTCCTTCTTTTCTTCCTTTTACTCTTGTATGCTTTCTTGTTTTTTGCCTTCCTGAGGGTGACTTTAGCATTGTTTTTATCAACAATGTGTGGGAATATTGTTAGATTTATCTGCTTTTGCTTTCAAAAATAAATATATATGCAATAATTTTTAATTTCAGTTTTTTTATAGCACCAATTCACAAGGCAAATAAATAACATTTAATCTCTTTTAGGTAGCTGAAAATGTTAATTTCTTGATGAAGGCCAACACTAAGAAAAGTACTTTTGCTTTTCATAAAGTATGAATGCAATACTCATACTTCATCCTACTCAGAAAGCAGACCATCTTCTACAAGATGCATTTCTTTTCCTCACCCTCCCTTTTCTTCCCCATATTTCCGTCTGTCAGCATTTAAATCGGATCAGCCAAACTCCATAAGCAGCTTAAAACGGCGAAAGAATTTCTCGGCACCTTTGCTTGATGAACACAACGGGTGGAGTGGCTGAAGCTTTCTGCGGATTTTAGGAGGAATTTGAATTTCTCAGCCGTTTTGGAAAATCCATCATTCCCACAACCAGAGTGATGACTTTAAAAAAGCAGATGAAAGTCTTTGCATTTATTTCCTACTTATGGGGTAGATTGATTAACTAGCTGAGAACCTAAACTTCAATAAACCTTTGTTTCTTTTTCAAACTAAAGCAAAATAAGAGCAAGGAGTGTTGAAAAACCATAGACTTAAAGCATAACTCTGAATCGTGGGTGAAGACGCAGCAGCTGTATTAATATTTTAAACTTCCAAGATCTAAAGATGAACGTAAACCTACAAACATGGTGGGAGCTGGAGGTCGGTTTTAGTTTGACCCTGTGTAGGAGAGGTCAAGAATGTTTGTCAGGAACTATGCAGAGGAATCAGGCGACTCCAAACTCACAGGTAGCCAGATAAAGAATACTTTCATGCAAATTTACCTTTGAAAGTCTTTTATATTGAAAGATAGTGTAACAAATGAGTGTGGCTACACACTGAAACATGTGTGGCCATTTTGACCTATTAACTCAGGGGTGTACAAACTTTTTGCCAAAATTGTCATAAAATCTGTCATATTTTTAATAAAAGCTTGTACTGTGATGTTTTATTTTACCAACTTGATAGTTTAATTAAATAAATGAAGTAGTCAGATTAGTTCTTTATTGTGAAGACGTGTAAACAATTGTAGAGCCAAAACTTAAGAGGGTTTTTGTGGATTTGCGTTATTTAAAGAAATATTTATCAGGTCTTTATTGAAAAATTTAGCAAAATTTTCATCAGTCTGGAGTCATAAGAGTCAGATTTAGATCACTGTGGTTGGAACTAAATAGATTTATGTGGTTATTTAAGGATGAATACTTTATATTTTACCAAGATTTTTGCCACAATTAAAAATAAACTACCTGCATCAACCACCTGTGCTCAGGCGCTAAATTTTTAATATTCCTGAATTGCAGTCAAGAATAATACCAGGTGCCGCTAATGGTCCCTGAGCCACACTTTGGACAACCTTGTAATAACTAGAATTTACATTGGCTATAAAAAGAGTAGCAGTTTTTTTGTTACATAAAAAGTTAGGCTTATATAGATCATCGCAGAACATTTAACCACTTTTAAAGTGATCAGTTTTAGTTTATTATAGCACTCAATGGCCAAGGTAATAATCGTTAGCTGCAACCCCAGTTTTTTTTGCTTTTAGTTGCAAAGGTTGGAGGTCACATTAAAGATTTGTAAAGAAAAAAAAACAAATTGTAAAGAAATGTTTTCTATAAAAGTTACACACAGCTTTAATGATGGAAAAAGTTGATGTTGATGATGGAAATGATTTCTCGCGGTTCGTTTCTTTAATATAAAATGTTTCTCTCCTAACAGCAGATTGAGAAGCTGTTATCAGATCTCTTGAAGGAGTTTTATTGAAAGCTTTAATTGATTCCTTTGGGATCTTGCAGGAGCTTTGAATTTTCCCTCTCTGCACCTGCTACTGTGGGAATGTAACTGAAGTCACTGTGGTTGATGTGACCACTTCCTTCCTATCGCTCATACACACTTACACACAGAGTGTAACTGTGTAAAAAGGCCTTTATCTTTATTTTCACTAGCAGCAGGAAACAGAAAAAACTGCAGCCCCAAAAGAGCGTTTGAAGGAGGGAGGAGCACAAACAAGAGAGAGTGAGCAGAAAGAGGGAAGTGCTCAGTGGAGAGGAAGAAATAGCAAACTCATCCTCCTCTGTCAAGCACTTCTAGCGTTACGGAGAGGGAGAGACAAACAGGTGTGTTGTGCTGCTCTCTCCCTTCCCTCCGCTCTCCTCCTCCTCCTCAGTGGGCGTGGCTTTGCCTCTGTGGGACTCTTGAAGGCAGCCAGTCGCCTTCTGCACTTTCAGAGAGAAACAAAACCTCTCCGCCGCAGCCGCTTTACTTCCCCACTTGGTTCCCTCCTTCCTCTTCGTCCACCCCTCCTCCTCGCCGCTCGGAGCAAGCAGGAACCAAGATGATGCAGGAGGTGTCCATCATGGTGGCCTACGACGCTCATGTAGTGGATCGTCCGGGCGAGGAGGACACCTTGGCTTGTTTGGTCGCTCACTCTAAACCGCTGCGATCTTTCAGACCTGTGGTAGGTCTGCTTCGTTTTCTTCTCTCTTTTATCTTTCTCTTTATTTAATTCAGAAAACTGGTGTAGAGCTGCTCTTAGAAAAATCCATTTTTAGTGAAACTGCGTATTTTTTTCCACGTGGTTGATGCTTCGTACTCTTGAATGAACGTGTGGGTGTTCATATCTCAGGAACCATTTCTGACGTTTGGGGTAAATTGAGTAATTGTGTGCACGGGTTTGAGCTTCCCTCTCGTGGGTAATTTAATTCTTTGACCTCGTTTTCCTCTAATCTCCAGGTGGCTTTGTCCTTATTTTAATATTCAAACGTTGAGGCTTCTCTGTCATGTTGGAGCTTTTCTCCAGTAACCTTGCAGTAAAGTTTATATTGTTTTGCTTTGTTTATTACCTGATTTGAGATCTGAGCCAGGAGTTTTGGGACTAAAGTTCCATTTTCAGCATCAGGGATTCAGGTCAGGAAGCTAAAAGTGGTCCTGGTACCATTTTCTATCTTAATTGTGTCCTCTATCAGTGCTGACCTTCTGACCTCTCATTACCACACCAAATGTTCTGGAAATGGAGCATTGGAGGATGTATTTTTATCCTCTGCAGCTACATGTGCATGTAGATGTCATGTGAGTTGCTGAAGATGTCGAGCTCTAATTTAGTTTGTCCATGGAAACCTAGAAATGTCTTGAAAATGAAAAGTTTGGTGGTGAAGTAAAGATTAAGAAAAGTGTCACTCCCTGAGTAATTCTGAAGGTCAATTGTCGGGTGACTCATATAAAACTAACATACAGTACATCCACTGTGGATAAAAATACCGGGCTAAAAATGACGTGAAATTGCTTCATTTCTGTGAAGTATGTCAGAGATTTGAAGGATGTCTCAGTGAATACTTTAGTTTTTATTTATTTAAAACATGTTGGTAAAAATGACAGAAAAACCTTGGAACCCTACAGTGACACATTTGATTATAAGTTGATACGTTTTCGTTGGGATCTTTTTGATGTTTTTATCCCAAAATCCCTTTAAAGGGTTGGAGCATTGCGAAGAATAACCACCTAAACAAATTGAAAATCCTTTATTTATAGCATAACAGAAGTATGAGACGTATATGAATCACGTGTTAAGAGATTTACAGTCAGACCTCTAACCAAAGGAAAAAATTTCACTTCTATTAACTAAAGGATGTTTCTCCGAATAAGAGATTCCCCTCCTTGCAGCAGAGAACAGATCCACTTAGATGTGCTGAATTTGTTCTAGCCTTCATGATAACGCAAAATTAAAAGACATACATAATTATTTTTACGACTTTTTCAGTTAATTATGCCACGAGAAATGTTCCTGAATGCATGAGCATGGAGATCTAGTAAACTGGCAGTCTTACATGTTCTTTAAATGTCCCTGTGGAGAAAATACTGAATCACTCCACTGAATCAGTTCTTTGTTGATAAAGGCTTTACTGCACTACTGTTATGTAGCTTTTAAAGCCTGCGACGCCATCTTTCATGGCGTTAAAATGCCGGCTACATTCCTTAAAATATGTTGTTGAGTCCCAAAAAGTAACTTTAGGCTGATGTTACACATGTGAAAAAGAGATTAAAATACTGATCAGACTGCAGCTGCAAACAGTTTCTCTTTTATTAAAAACAAAAAACACATTCGTAGCTGAAGGAAATGAGCCTGACGAGATGCAAGACAATCATCCACAGAGAGGAAATGCTAATTTTACACAATCTGCTGATATTAGCCAGTATTTCATGCTTAAAGATGGACATAATAAGAGAAAAATTACTGTTAAAGAAGACATTTTCATACCTGATTAACTTTATAATAAACTTTATGCTCACAAACAACACCAGCATATGCGTCTGTCCTCGAGCTGTCTTGGTAGCAGTACCAAAAACTGTTGTTTTATTTCTCTAGGTTTAGATTGTTCCTTTACTTTCTTCTTTTCCTAGTTTCAAATATATTTCATCTGAGTTAAAGTTTTACAAAAATATTATTTACCAAATTGTCATTGAGCTGCAACAATAAAAGGAAAAGATAAATGCTGGAGAAATATAAAGTGAAAAGTCAAGTCTGAAAACAGTTTCTTTAGAAAAAATATAAGATTTTTTTGTAAATACATTTAAATGCATGTATTTAAATGTAATTTTGTCTTTCTGTAAATATATTAAATCATATAAGAGCAGCTTAACATTTCACGGGTCAGATAAAATGTGAAACATTTAGTTATGTTGAGGAAAAGTCAAGTTTTAAAATAAAGCGCTTAAAGTTTGTAAAATATGAAAAGACCTGTGCGTGGTTCATGAAGTTTATGTTTGTATAAGAATCCTGGTAAGCTGGTCGTAAAAGGAGGAAAAGTCAAAGTTTTCAGCTGAAGAAATGAGCCAAAGGCAAGTTGGTTGTTTTTTTAATTTAGTTTTGTCATGCTGTATTTCACAATAGGAAACTAAGTGCTGATAAACAGCCCATGTTATCAGCTCATCATTAAAAGGCTTCTTTGGTATCACTTCCTGTGAAATGCAAGCTTCATAAATTAAATATAAGTTTGAATCAACAATACAAAGCAGCTGGTCCCAATTAAAAGCATGGTAGGGATGGTTTGGGTTTTATTTTAAGGTCACATTATAACATACAGACATAAATGTAATAAAATTACACTGAAATGTAATTTTACACTGAAATGTTGTTGCGTATAGATCAAGCATGGTTACAACTCAATAAGGTCAACAAACCTCGGCAGGAACAAATGGAAAAGACCAAGAATCAGTTGAACTGGTCGTACTTATAAATGTTGGTTGAGGTTTTTGGTGTTCAAACCTTATCTCTAGTCAGACCTTTTGCTCCATAGTAGTCCCAATGCCTTCTGGGAAAATGTCTGTTCAGTTTATCACCAATGATACAGCAGAAAGTGATAGTCAGTCATCCAGCAGAGACTGAATTTCCTGGTATCTGAGGGGAATTTGTTTGCCTGATTTATGAGCTGTGACGTTAGCATACATCACCGACTTGATTCGGGTCATAAGATTGTGCGGTGAACTAACAGGTCAGAGTGGAGCCCACGTATTGCACGCTGCTTTTTGCTTCAACGGTTTATCAATGAAGGGCGTCTGCATTGCAAAGTATTACGTTAGCACAAGGCAGTAGAAACAAACCTTAAAACAAACACAAAATGTGCCTAAAAAAGTTATTCAACTGTTAACTTCAGAGTGAAACTGTGGAATCATTTATCATTGAGTCTATCTCTTAGGATGCTAATGTAGAAGATAAATGTAAATTTATACAAAGGAAACATTTCAAGGACTTTTGTTCATTTTATTAAGTCAGAGAAACCGTTTTTGACCTTAATATAAATATTGGAAGTGCACAATGTGCTCTTTCATTGGAAAACAAACATCTCTGCCTTAGTTCTTAGGCCTTTTTTTTTAAAGTGTACAATCAGGTTTAGGCTTGAAAAGGCTGATAATAATAATAATTATCAAAAATCTGTAATTAAAACCATGTAATAATATCCATGTTCCTGTTTAATATGCGGGGCTAAAGAGCCAACAAATAAATTATGTTACATAGACAAAATGGTTACAAACTAACTGATAAGACAAGAAAATCTACGGATAATAATAATAATAATTATTATGACAATTGTAAATAATCAAACATACGTCAGAAAAATGTTCACCTATAAATTCTTCTTAATCTGTGTTATATAACTATAAATAAAATGTAAAAATAAAGTAGAGAAAAACAAAATGATGATAATGATAGCAAATAATAAAAATTCATTATTACCCACAGCAGAAACCATCTCAGCAGTAACACAGAAGCGTCCAGGCAGTGCAGCCAATCAGCAACGAATTAATGGCTCTCCTTGATTGGCTGCTTTGTAAACAACACTCAATAATCTGTCAAATAGCATCGCGCCAAAGTATTTCAGCTTCCTAAACTACATTTTCTTTCAATGTCTTCAAAGAAAATGCAGTCAAGCCGATTCTGGTCACCAGGTGATTTCCTGGTGAATCTGTGAAATTTATCAATCACTTCTATTTTTGTTTGTTGGAAACAGGCGAAGTAGAGAGCAACAAAGACTCAGTAACTTCATCTGATTAAATAAAACCATTTCTCCCTTGCTTTCAAGATGTTTGATGAACAAACAACCTATTAGAAAATATAAAACAGATCATTTCCTTGGATTCAAATGCAGCTTGTGAGAGACTGAAATAAAATGCATCCCGGTCTCAAAAGAGAGGTCATGTGACCGGGTCGGACATGCAACCCCAAACCTCGACGGTGGCAACGCTGTTTCCACTCAGGGGAGATAACATCATCATCTACCTGCAGCACAGACTGAGGCGTAGAGGAGTGAAATTATGAGTCACACTTGGAGCTAAACAATATTTCACAGCTGTTTGTCAAACAACATGATCTATGTTTAATAGGTTTTTACACCTGCAAGTTGTAAAACTGAAATGACTTCAGTTGATGCAGCAAATATCTGCAGGTTTGCATATACCTGTAAACCTCCACAGGTATAAATGTGGTACAAATGTGTTGTGCTGTTTAGCTGATTTTGAGGTGTTTTGTGGTAATAATGGGTTCCTGTCTGCCAAAAATGTTTTATTTTTGTTTCCAAGGTGCACAGCTGACTTTGTAGAGCCAAAAACTTTAATTTTAGAGTTTAGCTCTATTTTGTTCCAATTTAGATTGTCTAAATAACCCAAAGGTGTTGCTATGAAGCTGAGTGAAAAATACTTCAACCAGCCTCTTTGTGAAAAATAAATATCCAAACATTCAACTCAAAATTATGGGAATACAGTCAGAAGATAAATTAAAAAATACACTTTAAACTTTTTTGCATTTTACAACCTCATACTTTGATGGATTTTATTTGAGTGTTTTGTGGAATACAAACCTAAATTGGTTCACAATTAGCAAGGAAGATGCAAGGTTTTAATTTTCAACATTTTTCTTTTAGAAATAAAAATTTGTGTAGATTTTTATTATCCTTACTAACCTTTTATTCAGCCATTTTATTCAGACACTTTGGATCAGGCATACATCATTCAGTTGATTGATTGATTATTTGAACTTCTTCCACAGTCTGAAGTTTTTGCAGCTCCTTGCAGGTTTCATTTCACCGATATCCCATATTTAGCTGCACACACCTGACCATGAACTTATTGTCACTGTTGCTGCTGAAGAAAAGCATCAAGATCCAGTGCTGTAGGTCTAAATTGGTGGGAACTTAGAGATTACTTTCACTTTGAGGAAGAAACCAAACTGAGTGTGGAACTTTAATCGTTTTAATGTTTGTATGAGATCATTAATCATATCTCAGAACAAAGAAGTTAAAGTCACATTAATGCTAAGAAGCAGCTGCTCTGTTGATTCCCTCTGAATGAGACATTTAACCTTTTATTAAGCCTGCAGACATTTAATAAAACAGCATTTACAGAGTTCAGAGTAATGTTTAAATTTTCAACTTTATTTTTTTGTTGTTTTTTTTTCCAGGTTCCAACCAAAAAGCTGAAAAAGTTTGAGAAGGAGTATCAGACGCTGAGAGAGAGCCAGCTGCAACAAGAAGACCCCATCGATCGATACCAGGTTTGAAAAACTCAACTTGATCTAAATGCTGATAGAGAAGGTGTTTTTGTCTCTGCTAAATTTATCTCTCGGTTGGAAATCTTTTTTTTTTTTCTAATATTAGAAACCGCTTTGCTTTTTTAGACAGTGTTGTGCTGTTTGTGAAAGTATTTGTGGTTCCAGTGTGACTCAAGCAGCACTCACTTGTCATTAATGATGCTAACATTTTTAAAAATAGGTTTTAAACTATTCTGCCTTGAGTCAGATATGCTCAGCAGGAACATCTTTGTTCATGATGAGGTATAAATGTAAGAGATGAGGCAGATGATTAGGCCTCCTTCACTTTTTAGTTCTGTTCATAGATTTTCTTACTTTTCCAAACAATCTGTTTTCTTTTTATTAAAGCAAGTCATCCTAGTTGATTCACCACCAGAGTTCCTACAAACTCTGCAGAATTATTACATTTGATTTCAGTATTTTCCAGGTCTGGATAAGTAGAGAAAAGGAAAATAAAATGTAGCCTTTAAACACGGAGACATGGAAAATCTTTTATCTCGACTGCAAACCTGTAAGATTTCATGTATTTATTTCTTTTTAACCTCCTGCTGGAAGACAGTGAATCTAGTACTACTGATGCTTTAAGGCGCTCCGGATGGTTTGTCATTAAACTCAACAGCAGAATCTCAAATGGAGGATGTGCTATGGTATCTCCATGTTGGAAATTGTTTGTTGTTCCAAAATATTAAGAAATGTCAGGCGGTTGTCCCAAAGGAAAGAATATTAGCTCTTATGTCGTTATCTATCTCTCTGTTCAGAAGTCATCCATCTATTCATTTGTCTGTATGTCCGACCAGCTGTGCATTCACTCATCCATCATTCTGTTAATCCTTCTCTCTGTCCATCTTTCCAATTGTCCATCCACCACTCCAGCTAACCATTTAGTTAAAGCACCACTGAATGGGAGGCGTAGTCGTCTTGCAATCTGAACGTCGCTGGTTCGATTCCAGCTTCCTCCAGCCCATTTTGCTTACCAGATTGCTTATTGGTGTTGGAGCTATTTGTCTGTTTTTTATTAGTTTATTCATTTTGTTTGTTTTCTTGTTTATTTATTCTTGTTTGTGACAATAATGTCACGTATGAATGTTTAAGCTTTATGTAAATCTGTATGCATGTGGTGCATCAAATGACTGAGTTACATTTGTCTCTGTTTTGATCAGTCTTAACGTTTTTGGCTAAAACTGACAGATTGGGTGACTAGTGTAAAATGCTTGGAGTGATCAGTGTGAAAAGAAATTTAGTTCATTTATGATTTTATCAATCATCTGTTCATCAACCGTCATTGACAATAATATACTGACTATGACTTTAATATCCACAAAAGTGTGATCAAGACAAATAATTTTGTAATAACAATAAATATAAGGCTTAAATATTTTATCTATTCTCAACATCACTGAGGATTTGAGAAATTGTCCACATAAATACTCTTTTTCAGTAGAGAAAAAGAGTATTTATGTGGTTTTTCTTTTCATTTATGACAGGCTAAAATTCAAAGTTGGTACATCTTTTAAGAATTGTAGACTTGAACTGAATTGCTTGTCAAAGTGTATTTAGAGGGATTTCTTATTCATTTTATAGTTGGTAAACTGGTTGTTCTTACATTACAATTAACATTTTTTAAGATTTTTAAGATGAATATCTGTTAATCTGCTTATTGAGGGCTAGTTGAATGTCGGACTAAACTGATAGGAGGCAGTATAAGTTACTAAAGTGCAGACACGTTTCCTACGTTTACATGTACTGCATTGAAACCAATCATCTTTAAGCAACACATAAACAACCAGCGTAGACAAACATTCAAAGTTGATTGTGGTCATTTTCTCCCAGAGACCAGGCCGATGCACTGCAGGATAAACACCTAATTGTGGAGCAGAGGAAGGAAGGAAGACTCTAGTTGCAGATAAGATGTTAGGCTTGACCTAGCTGCTCTGGAATCACTTTTACTCCTCACGAGAAAAATCCAGAAACCTCCTGCTTTATTGGTACAGATAACAGAATTCAATTAAAATAAAAAAGCTCTTTGGAGTTGGAAGATTTCAAGTGTGAGGTATGTATTTTTTTGCATGTGTGAATGTGAAGTCTGGTAAATTACTCTTCGTCTGTCATGCTTTTGGTATTCAAAGCAACAGAAAATAGAAGCATTTATAAATGGAAAGAGTCTATTGAGAGAGAAAGTGTGGCTGGGAAGAATGTGACAGGAAAGTGAGGTTGTCAGGATCATGTGTTGAAGTTTAGTCGGCGCTTCTAGTCGCTCTATCTGTGGACGTTTTGACTTGGACAGGCGCTCGGTAAGCTTCCTCTGCTCCAAAACACTTTCTTATGAAAATATTTTTTGAGTTCTGCTGTTTATATAATCAGGAATATTTTTCTGTTTTGTTAGTTAAGGAGAATGGTTTGATTAGACAGTGGTAACAAACAAGAGTTTTATGAAAATATACATTTGATTCATGTGTATCTGCAGCACAAATGACTAAATTTGGTGTTGGTTGATAATCTCCCTGCACTTGTTTTTATATATATGAAAGCTGAGCCATCAGTTCAAGTCTCTCATGCGTATATCAGTGAATATTTATACAAGTTTAGTGTCATTCAAGTATTACAAAATGTAATTATTTTGAAAGGGACAGGGAAATTAGGGTCAGATGGCCGATCCTTGACAATAGTTTTTCCTCTTATTAAATCCTTGTCATGTGACACATTTACTGCCAGCCTAGCAGTCATGAGACTCCACTAATGGGACATAAAGGGACTTCAGGATATGGTGTGGACACCGCCGCTGCCAGGAATTTTGGCCAAAAAATAAAAATCTAACTGGGCCCTGAATGCACAGCTGCTGTAATCACATCTCCAAAACAAAAACACAAAATCTTACCAAGTATTTCTGGTCTAGTTTGTAGTGCTAATATCTTACACTTTAAAAAGACAAAACTAACTTACAAGTAAGTTTTCAGCAAACTATAGGAGCTTATTAAAGTAAGTAATATTGATGAAAAATTACTAGCTCCACTGGCAGATTAGTACATTTTATCACCAACCCAGATGAGTCGAGGTGCATTCTGTGCAAAGTAACATTTAAGCTTGTGACTGTAGAGCTGTGAGAGAGGGAGAAACACAAACACTGTAAAACATCTGAAGGTGGTTTAACTTGAACATGAAAGTCCACCGGCTGCCTTGAAAATGCAATTTAAACCAACAAGAAAATTGTTGTTTTAAACTCAGAAATTAAAGTTCATGAAGTTGATTTAGCAACAAGAGACGAGTTCTCTAAACATTGTTTTTTAAGTTCATTAATCTTGAATTGAGTTTTAACTTAATGCTGAAATTTAAACCAAATAATTATTTCACAATGTGGAAGAAAAAAACTGCCCTCACCTAGTTAAAGAGCCACATTTCTCTATTATCTTCACTCACAATATCAAGTTAAAATAACAACTTATTTTACTTTAGAATAATTTAAATTCTTCTTTCAAATTGCATGAACAAAATTTCTGATCTGACAATGAATTTTATTAAACAACACAATGAATTCAGCTCAGAAATATTTAGTGTGAACAGGACATTATCCTCAAACTTTGAAAACCATCTCAGGAGACAAAAACATGCTGCTAAGCATTCTGGGAAATAGTTCCCACTCCGGTCTTTTTCTTCTTTCAGTTTTTTTAAGTGCTAACCTAAAACCTCTGGTTTATTCAACTTTTGGAGATTTGACAAAATTAATAAAAAGTTAAAACAACTTATTACTGTAAGTTTGTCTTTCACAAACTCACATTTAGGTTCAAAATCTGAAACTGGCTAAATTTATTTGACTTAAAGAGCAGAAGATAATAGATACAACTAAATGCTGCTCAGATGTTTTACAGTGAAGCCGCTGAACAGTCCCTGGAGATTTCACCACTTTTGCTATTCTTGATTGTAACGCAACAGGATATATTTATAGTTTTTTCTGTCTTAAGTTTCGTTCATGGTGGCATTAAAAACTGCTTTAAAAATTTTACATTTGACTTTCTGAGACCTGCAGATACCCTGACATTGATCCTAAATGTGTGTGTTATTTTGTGTGTGTGTAGAGAGAGAACCGGCGTCTACAAGAAGCCAGTATGAGGCTGGAGCAGGAGAATGACGATCTGGCACATGAGCTGGTCACCAGTAAAATCGCCCTGCGGAACGATCTGGACCAGGTAACACAACACCTGCACTTAGGTTTAGGAAAACAGGTTGTACTGGACATTAGGTAACTATATAGGTATCTACTGTACATTGGCTAGTTGATAACTTGTGTGGTGTTGTTTCGATCAGGCTGAAGACAAGGCCGATGTCTTGAACAAAGAGCTGCTGAGCACCAAACAACGGCTGGTGGAGACGGAGGAGGAGAAGAGGCGGCATGAGGAGGAGACCGCTCAGGTAGCGTTTGTCCTCGGGTTACCGTCCAGTTCCTCAGCTAACGGCTGCAACTCGCTGAACAAAGCCTGTTTTCTCAGGCATTATCAGAGTTACTCATGTGAAGCTGCATGAATGGCCTCCCTGTTCCGATCTTTAGGAGGAGAAGGTCCATTAAGGGCTGCATTCAGCTGCTGTCAGTGAGCAGAGAAAACCGATTCGGGTGAAGGATGATGACTAAAGGTCACGTTATCACTCCAGGACAATTTTACTTTAACAGCTGACATTTAGTCAAAATCAGCCAGAAATCGGATATTCTTGTTATTCAGACTGTTCTGCTCTTCGTTTGATCAAGAATTAGATCAATTAAGGGTTGCAACTTCAAAACCTCAGTCAAGTTTTACAGATTTTAATTTAGTTCAGTTCAGATTATCTTGGTGCAGCGCCACCACAGGCGAGGAGGGGAACAGGTTTTCCAAATGGTTTGTTGTTTCATTTGACAGAGTTCAGTGTGAAAGTGAATGAAACCGAGTCTACTGGACCACCAGGTGTGAAAACATCTCACCTTTTAACATTAGATCTGCCAAACGTCTGGAACACTTTAAGTCACTTCTTAAAACTCAGTTTTATTCTTTAGCTTTCCACATTCCTGCAACCCTACACATGCATCCCCATGTGTTTGAGTGGCCTAGTTAAAGTCCAGACATAAATATGAGACACTATTAAATGATAATCTCCATTCATACTTACTGAGCTTTAGCTACTTTTGCCAAGAAGAAAGGGCAAAAATTTCAAGATGGTTGAGACAGAAGGTGGTTCTTCAAAGTTTTGAGTCTGAAAAGCAAGTACATGCCACACTTTACAGATATTTATCCACAGCAAATTACAAAACCAGCTATAATTTCCTTTCCTCTTCACAGCTGAAATTACTTTTGATAATAATTTTGCGAGCGACTGTAGCAGTTGAGCATCTTTTGTATCGATTATAATTGACTGGTCACCCTGTGCCTGATGTTTCATTAAGGGACGTTTTTATTCTCTGTGGTGAAAAAAAGACAGAAAGGGGAGAAAAATGTGTCAGATAAGCTATCCTTTAATCTGTTTAATTTGTTGATTTGTTACAACTGATCAACATATTTAACACCAATAAAGTTTCTGTACATAATTCAGTAAAAATGGAACAATGAGAACCCTAATCTTTTTTGTTTTGGGCGGTTTTAGTTTTTTTCTATTCACTCCTTTGTCTCCATTAGCTGAAGGAGGTTTTCAGGCGGGAACTGGAGAAAGCAGAGATGGAGATCAAGAAAACCACCGCCATCATAGCCGAGTACAAACAGGTAACAGGACGACCTTGTTTCATTCATCTCATTTTCGAAATGTTACTGTAGTTGTAGAGGAAGATGATAGCTTCATGAGACATTTTGTTGGGTTTATTTTATGTTTCCATAATTTAGATGAGGAATAGTGACTTATATGTTTCATTTATGACTGTGTCATCTCTTGTGCAACTCCTCTTCCTCTTCGTCGCTTCGTTTCAGATCTGCTCCCAGCTGAGCACCAGGCTGGAAAAACAGCAGGCGGCGACTAAAGAGGAGCTCGACATCGTCAGGGTGAGATTATGCACGGCTAATGCACAGATGAAAGCTACGAGACATTTAAATTTCATATTTTAAAAAAACACAAATCGTCTGACTGGGACAGCGAGGATTTTTGTGCACCATCACAACAACGAGGAGCTTGAATGCAGAAATAATCCCACACAAGCGTTTAGTCCTCATCCAACTGGCGCTGGGAGGCAGCAGACTTTTAAATTTGATTCTTAACACTTTAATGTGTTGCAACAGTCGATCACACTGATGCACTGCAAAAACACAAAAACCTACCAAGTATTTTCAGTTGAGTTTCTAGTTCACCGTCCTCTTAAAATAAGAGAAAACTAACTTGCGAGTAACTGTTTAGCAAGACATAGTAGCTTGTTTTGAGTAAATAATTCCTTAATATTGATTTAAAAAGTATTTGTTCAACTGGCAGATTATTTAGTTTTAACATGGAAAAAATTTATTGTTATAAGTGAAATAAATTGTCAGTCAAACTTGCATTTATTTATCAACATTAGGGAATTAATTACTCAAGACAAGCTCCTATGTAGGCCTGTCACAATAACAAATTTTGCTGAACGATAAATTGTCCCAGAAGCTGTTGCAATAAGCGATAATCTCTCTGTTTTGAGACTATTTTTATGTAATATTTTAATGGTAATGGCAAAATAATGCAACACATTATCAAATATCAGTAAACTTTACATTTATCACTGGAACTGGAAGACAATTTAAATAGTAAAAACACAGCAAAAACAATAAATAAAATTAATTATGTGTGACCAAAATTGTCCTTCATAAATGGCCAGATGAGACCAAAGCATCAAACTAAAGAGTTTTGTTGTCCAGTTTTGGTAGAAAAAAAGAGAAAAACCATAAATCCTTCAAATGGAAATTATTGAGTTTGTTTTAATTTATGATAGTTTATGATGTGATTAATTGATTTATTGCTTACTGCGACAGGTCTACTCCCATGTCTTGCTAAAAAAAGTTACTTACTAAGACATTTGTACTAGAAATACTTGGTAAGATTTAGTTTTTTTGCAGTGTAAGTTGCATATTGTTGTTTCATGATTTTGTACAATAAATATTAATTGCAAGTTGAAGCTGTTTTTCTCTGCATCTTGCATCTAATCTCCCTGCTCTGCAGAACTTCTTCACCTTTTTTACATCAGCGCTATAAACAGATGTGTTGTTTGTGTCGCTGTGCAGAATAAAGTGATGAGCTGCCAACACTGCAGAGACCTGTTCAGCCCTGTGGGCTCCCTGCAGGCTTCGTCCCCCGGCGGCGACGGGACGTCCAGCGAGCCTCTGGACGAGGAGAAGGACGGGCTGAAGGAGCAGCTCAGACAGCTGGAGCTGGAGCTGGCTCAGACCAAGCTGCAGCTGGTGGAGGCAAAGTGCCGAATCCAGGTGAGCAGAACCCAACCTGCTTAAAATAATCGTTGCCAGAGGCTCCACAGGGAGAGAAGAATCTATTTTAAGAAAATAGATTTGCAGTACATCATTGTTCTTCACTGGGAAAAATTAAATGGAAAAAAAAAGAACTTTTTGAGGTTTATTTACTGACGATTACTGGTTTAGCAATAAAAATCCTAATTTTTCTTACACAATCTAATGCATTAAATCTATGGCTGCACTGATTTATTGGTGCTGATTTCCTTAATTTTGGGCGATTGGTGATTGGCTGATACTTACATGTGAAGCCGATCTTATCCAGCTTCGCATGTAAAAACTGAGAGACCACTTAAATTGATCAGTTTCTCTTATTTTACTTTTTACAGGTACATGTTTGAGTAAAATGAACATTGTTCTTTTATTTTATAAACTACTAACACGTCTGAAATTCCAAGCAAAATTTTTTTATTTATTTGCAGAAAATGCAAATTTTATTTGTTTTCAAATTTAATAAAAATAAATTTGCATCCGTAATGAATCAAGCCCGGCCAGGTTCTTCCTGTTCCCTGCCTCTGTTTACTCTGTTCCTCTCTCTGCGCTGCAGGAGCTGGAGCATCAGCGCGGCGTCCTGATGACTGAAATCCAAGCTGCTAAGAACTCGTGGTTCAGCAAGACGCTGGGCTCTCTGAAGAGCTCGGCCTCCTCGTCCTCCAGCTCCATGTCCCAGACTCCGTCCTCTCCGAAGGACGGGCCCGCCTAGCCGGACCTCCACCACTTTGTCTCCCCTACATTCCCCTGCAGGGTCACACTAGCGTTGCGAACAAAGGCTGAAGAAAGTAAAGGAGAAATGCAGTATTCCTTTTTTTTCCAGTGGGTTGGAAAAAGATGAGCTTCCTTAAATTGCAATGAAGAGGAGGAAAAGACGTTCTCTGCTCTACAGCTGCACAGTCTGGTGAAGGTGAAGTCTGAAATTAGTTCAAAGTTAATTTGTCACAAGCACCTTTAAGGTCAATTAGCACCATCTTGTGGACAGTTGTTGCTATTGCAGAGAAATAAAGGTAAGGATTTTTCTAGTAGCTGAAACTTAAACCACAAAATAGGAAATGATTTTAAATCCATCACAATAGTTTTACACAGCTACTATTAAAAACAGAAACACCCAGCACTCTAAAGAAAGGAATACTGCCTACTGTAGTAAATTAAAATGTCACACAAGTTGCAATTCTTTATAGTAATATAACGTAAACAATGTTGTCTTATAAATATGTATAACTAATTGTTGACTTTTTTTTATTTTAAATAATCTTGTACAGTTCCTTAAAAGAAAAAGACACAGAAAAGCTCTTATATTTCTTTTCTACTGTTTGGAAATTGAATCTCATCTCTGTAGATGTTGATGTAAGCACAGTGTGTGAGGGATCAGCTCGGGTCCAAACGCCGAGGAGCCAAAAAGTGACGACCTGCAGAGAGTTTCTGCTCACCCCGAACCGTGTTCAACATGTTTTCTTCCCTAAGAACATTTATTGTGACAAGCATTTCATGTTTTGCAACTTTTAATCATTTGACTATTTTTTTCATAATTAGCACTTCAAATTTTAAGTTTAAAGCATCAAGTGGCCAAATTTCTTTCAAACAGGTATATAACAGCATCTGTTAGTCTTAAAAGTTAGCCGTCTGGGGGCCTGCAGGCATTGACCCTTATGGGTCTCTTAAAATATTCCAAACAATTTTATTCAAAAAATAGATTGTGATCAAATCACTTTTATTTAAGACAGAAACACAACAATTCTCCCTGCTGTTGCTAAAATAATCTCACATTTTAATTATTCCAGTAGTAGTTGATAGGTGGCGCTATTCTTTTTCACTTCGGGACTGTTCAAGTTTTGTGCAACTGGAAATTTTTCAAAATAGACAAACTTTTAGATGTTTTGTCTCGTTTCATTGGAGAGATCAGATTCCTAGAAATGATGCACAATTTCTACGTTTTTAGAAACACAAATTCAAATATTGATCTAGGAAAATTTATTATTTTCATGTGAAAAGGCTTTAAAATGGTTAAGCTGGTACCTAACTATTGTAATTCACAGTAGAAAAAGCAAAACTTTCCTCACAACATCTTTATTTAAGCTAAAATTATGTCCATAAAGCCAGAAACTCCAAACAGCTGAGCACCCAGATTATCATTCACCTGCTAATTTGAATAATTTATCCCCAGGTAAACATATTTTATCTCATGACATTAATAAGAAACATGCGGTTGGAGTATTGCTGTCATTGCCAAACCGTCCTGAAGCCATCTGGTATGATCGTGCCAACATCCCATTTGTTCTTTAATTTTTACACTTATTTTAATTCGTCTGGTTAAAGCACAAAAGCAGAAAACATTTCATACTCAGCTATATGTTGAGGATGATTTTCTTGCCAAAAATGTAAATTTCGATGCACTTTAGCTTCATGTCAGAGAAGCTGCTCGGCTTTGTTCCTCTCTGGTTGACACTGAAGTCGGCCTTTGGACTCGGACCAATCCCACGTGTTCGTTATGTGTGTGTTTTCTGTAACTCAAACGTTTGAAGTCGTTTCTTCATCTTCACGTTGCTGCCTTTTCTGTTGATGACTGAAGCAGCTGGCTGGAGAGACGAAAAGCCATCTGAGTATCTGAGAGCATCAGCTGTGCCATAAGAGCCTCTCCACGGTCTTCCTCTGTTCCGCGGACCGTCTGCACCACCCTGAACGTTACCTTATACCAGACAGATTACGTCCTAATCCCAGGATTCACGTCACTTCTCCATGACATTCCTGTTCTTGTCGGTCTGAGAGTGGATTGAACCGGGTGGAGAGAGCTCCCGGTCTGTTATGTGCACTAACCAAACGTGGATATTTTAAACACTATTTGAAGATGTTTGTTTTTATCTCATGACTGTTGCTGAGAAGAGACCGGCCCGTTTCTAATCTAATTCAGTTCGTTTCAGAGACTCAGAAGCAGCAGATGAGTCAGATTAGAGGCGGCTGTCGTTGTGTAGTTTACAGTTTGTTGTCGAGATCTCAGTCTTGTTGCAGACGGCTCCTCAGCTGGTCTGACTTCACTGTTTCCCTGTACAGAAACTGTTTCTGCTGCATTAATAAACTTCAGTTTGTTCATGAAGCCCCAGATTTTTATTGAAACAAAACACTTTGAACATGAAGCAAAGTGTTAAACCAGGTGTCGTGTTGACCAGCCATTTTTCTGTCAGTGCCTGCATTTCTATTGACCATAAAATTGCACAAATTCAAAGAACGAAAATTAATTTGCCAATTAAAGAGACATTTTTCAATAAGAAATATTTTGCAGCTCCAATGGAAACACCTTTTTTTCCCACATTGTGAGTCACATGACCAACAGCCGGATGTTACTACTGCCGAAAATAACGAAGGCGACAGGAAGTAGTAAGAGGATGATGGATGGTTTTCTTGTTTCCACCAGGCCTTTCAGAATCTCAGTTCGTAACAGTATATTTTTAAAATAGTTTTAAAAAAAATAGCAGTTTTAGATAAAATTAGGTGACAGGGCAAAATATTTTAAACTATTGATTTTATTACAGTTTCTCTCGATAAATAATCAATAACTCCAGACATGCTTTCTCAACATTTTTATTAGTTTATGCATTTTTTTCATCTTGTATAAACTGACACTTGCATGTAATAACTCGAATTCGTCTCAGATTGTTTTTTAACTCAACAAAGCACAACTGTAAACAAAAACATTTGGTGAACAAAACAAAGATACAAAGGAAAAAATAGAGTAGTCATTTTTCAACATTCTAGGGAATCCAGGAAAGTCAAATATCAGCAAATCTTTACACATGAAGCTAAGATATCATCTTTACTAATTAGATTTTACTTCAGTTTCATGCCCACAGATATATTTGCTATGTTTTCCTGGAGTTTAACAACATGCATGTAAAAAAATCCGTCCTGCGTAAATGTAAAAGTACCAAGTCACCAAGACAATTAAAGTAATAAATCTGTCAGGAGCAAAAAGAGACTGATTTATCCAGACTCACTGAAGTGAACAACTTTCTGATTTCCTGTCTTTTTTTTTTTACTTAAATGTTTCATATTATGATTACAACATAATCTACAACCAAACCTGCAGAATAAACTTTTAAAACTGTTTTAAAAACATCATTGTTTAAACAAACTTTAAACCCGATTTAAAGACGTTCAAGAACCAATGAGAAACAAAATCCTTATCAGACTGGAGATGTAAAGTCATTTCTAGGGGGGATCATGATGAAACTTCCCAAAACCAAAACTCACAAAAACAAATGCTTGCAGTTGTTGCAGTCAATCTGTATAAGGTAAATATATAAAACTCTACCGTTGTTTTGCATAAATGAAGACACACCTGGACATGCGGATAAGCCTGAGCTGTCAGGTTTTGTTAATACAGATTCTTAATCCTTGCATTCGACGTTACTCAGTCGGTCGCTGAGGTCATCGAAGTAGTTATCAACGAACCGGAGCATCTGGATGATGGCGCTGAGCAGCAGGATGTCGCAGCTCAAGTCCAGCTCCAGCTCCCCGCTGTAGTTCTTGACTGGAACAACGCAGGACAGCGGCACGCCCACCCTGACGCTGACCTCCTGCATCTGGACCACACAGCGGTTCAGAACAGTTTTATCAAGCTTAGCATGAACACTGAGAGTAATTGCTCTATAATTAAAAGAATCCTCACTAAGTCCTGGATGTATCCGCTCTTATAGATGTTTCTCAGATCGTCTTTCACCAAAGGACAAGCTTCATCCACTTTAGTGAGCAGAACCATCTGAGGAATCCCTGCAAACATTTCCAACATGCTGTAAAACAACTGAGCTTGAACTTTTTCAAATTCATCAGTTAAAGGGATTCAGTGGCAGGTTGTACTGACCCAACAGGTTAACCTTTCTGCGGATGATTTCCATCTTCTCCTCCAGCTTTGGGGGCATAATGGAGACCATATTGGCATCAATAACATAAGCCACACAGTGGATCTTGTCTTTGACGGCAGGAGATTTGTGAAAGCCGTGAGACTCGGGATGAAGAGGAGCAGTGGGGTTGAACTGTCGACGTAAACGAAGAATGTGTTAAATTTACTTCATGTAACACACAAGTTATGCTTCACAAACTGTAATCAAACATCCCACCTGGTAACAATTCGGCATGTGTCCCTTAAGGATGCTGCTGATGTCATCAACATCAAGCCCCGCCCCTTTGTTGTCCTCCAGGCCCATGGTGTCACACAGGATGATTGGCAGGGGTTTGCCTTCTCGTCCAGCTTTCACAGAGTAGGATCGAAACTAGAAAAGATTTTAAAAATATACTGTTGTAGAGATTAATTTATTTTTCCTGAGACACGAGAAGCAGAGTCAGACCTGAGTGGTGAGGCTGGTGGAAGAGCTGCCAGCGATGGCCTGACTGGTGACATGGCCTCTGAATACAGAGTTGATGGAGTTGAAGAAGCTGGACTTTCCGGCTCCAACCTGTCCAATGAGCAAAACCCGGGCCTGGGGCACAGAACTGACTATGGGTTTGTAGGTTTTGATGGCCTCCATCAGCTCCGTCCTCTTCCTGCAGAGAAACATCAAATTACTGAGAAACTGCCAACAGTAAACCTGCTGAATAATCATTTTAAGCATTGTGATAAAATCATCCACATATATTGTGTTAATAATGCTGTTTGACCTCTAATCTTCTCTAACAATAAGAATATTTTCACAGAGCAACTGGATTTAAATGACATTAAACACATGTCGTCTCTGTTTACTTATTCACTGATTTCTGAAGGCACTGAAAACTCATTATGGGTATCAGAGTAACGGGGGCTTAACACATGCATGTATAACTTTTCAGATTTTTTTAAATAAATTTTAACAATTTATGTTTGACAAAATATTGAAAAAGTTGAAAGGGAGTAAATTCTTTTACACTTACTTAGATTCCCAGACGACAGTCCTCCATGGCTTCTCAAGTTCAGTGGATTCTGGTAAAGAGCAACATAATTTAATTTAAATATACTCAGTTTTTGACTTGTAAACATTATTTGTCCAAAAGAGTGTGTAAATTTTATGTAAATTCAAAATTTAAATTTAGTTAAAGTTTAACTAAGTTAAAGATGATTGGCATTTTAATAGTTTAAATTTAGTTATTTAACATGTTTGAAATGTTAAGTGATGTGCAGCAGGAAATAGACTGAATATAAAGCTCTGGAAAAAATTAAGAGATCACTTAAAATGGTCAGTTTCTCTGATTTTACTTTTATTCTGTGAACTACTGACAACATGTCTGAATTTCCAAGCAAAAATGTAGTATTTATTTGCAGAAAATTAGAAATTGTCAAAAATAACAAAAAGGATACAGCGCTTTCAGAGCTCAAATAATGCAAAGAAAACACGTTTATATTTATTTAGAAACAACAATACTAATGCTTTAACTCAGGAAGAGTTCAGAAATCAATATTTGGTGGAATAACCAGGTGGTTTTAAATTGGGTTCAGTGCTGTGGGCTCTTCATTATTTTCCAGAGCTGTACATACAGTATATGAGAACTTCTGTTTTTAGATTTTTGACCGTGAAATGTAATTCTTTCACTAATGACTCACCTTCCACCTGGTAAACTTCACATTCAGTCAGCTTCAGGTCATTTCCATGCATTTCTGCAGCGTTGAAGTTGTAATAATTCCCTGGAGCGCTGTGCGTCACTGGTTGGTTTTTATGGATAAAAATAATTGCATTTCCAAAATGAGGACCAGCGTTCCCATCCATTAAGAGTGCATTTGGAGCACTAGTACAGGGGTATCTCTGGAGTTTTCCACCAGTAAAACTAAAAAGAAAAGCCTGGTTATCATTCAGCCACTCTCCAGTCTGACTGAACGGTTGGCTGGCGTAGCCTCCAAACACATAGCCAGCGGTATTGTAGCCCACAGACACAGTGGGCGCCTGGTTGTCACATTTCTGGTGGAAGGCAGCAGCAGTAAAGCCGTGGACGGAGGCTTTGTAGAGCAGCTTCAGTTTGACATTTCCCAGCTGAGAGCAGATGGTTTTCTGCTGGTTCCTGGAGAGCAGTGGGTTCAGAGGGGCCATCTGAGCTGCTGGTCTCAACACTTAGAGTAAACTCAAGTTTGAATCTGCAACATAAACACACAAATTACATCAAAACAAAATGAAGAAAATGTATTTCAGTAGTGAATTTATATTTGAGTGCCATATTTGGAAGTGATTACCAATTTTTTTTTTTTTACTTTTTATTTATTTTCTTTTTTACTGTATGGGGAAATTGTTTTCTTTTGCGTTCCCTCACAATACTGTACGGATCAGTTCATGCGGCATAATTGAATGCTGTAAGCCTTTCTTACGGAGGCCGCCGTACTTTCTGCTTTCATATAAGGTTATGTAAGATTTTTCCATGAATGTTAATATCTCATTGTGAAATATCTGAAGTTTTATATCTTTTTCTTTAGGATAAAAAGGCACCAAAAACCTATTATATAAACAGAAACTTTCCATAAGTAGGAAAGAAATAAAAATACATCCTAATTTGGACTATTTCTGAGTTTTTATCGCAGAGTAATTAGTCATCTGACAGTTTTGATTGTGTCTCTGTTGTGCTGGTTGTCTGAATGGTTTAAAGGGCCGTTTTCATGTTCAGTTCCATCTCAACCATAACAGACACAAACATGCAGTGAATAAATCGACTTTTAATCAGCTTTTTTGCACCAAAGACTTAATAATAATAAACATGTTTTATTATTTTAAAACACGGTAAACTCATGGTGGTAGAGGGCCTCACTGGGTTAACTCGGGGAATCTCATCTGTCCGTGTATCAATCAACTCCAAACCTCACAATTATCGATTTATTCCATTTTGATTATTATGCTCCAAACTTTGCAAGCACTGATCACCCGCTTCCTCATACACACAAAGCCAGCAGGCCAGTAACCTTCCCATTCATACTTGATGACGTCACGCCTACATCGACACACACACACACACCACCCAGGTGTCAAAGCCTCGTGCTCCTGTCATATCAATAATTACTTATTTCATTCATATGGCTCTCAGAGAGCCTCAGTGAAAACATGTTTATTATTATTATTATTAACTGTTTGGTGCAAAACACTGATTGGAAATCGATTTATTTTTTTTACTGCATGTCTGTTAAGGCTGAGATGGAACGGCACTGAAAACGGCCCTTTAAACCATTCATACCACGAACACAACAGAGACACAATTAAAACTGTCAGATGACTTATTACCCGCGATAATAACTCAGAAATCATCCAAATAGTTTGGACGTATGTTTATTTCTTTCCTACTTCAGGAAAGTTTCTGTTTATATTGTAATGACGTCAACACCGCAGCTGTAGTCCCGCCAAACTGGGTTTATTAGAATAAGTACGAGCCGCTATTCCTGAGAATGCAGCTCACGCCTCTAACAAACTGGTCCACTCAACTGATAGCTTCACTGCTAACCCAACTCTGAACTCTCTCACTTCCGGTCCTGGTACTGCCGCTCCACCGATCCCCCGCCCACATGACAGGCCCATCACATGTGAGTGGGAGTCAGCAGAGTCAGACAGGGGAAGCCCATAACACTCTACACCAGGGGTGTACAAAGTGGGTCCTCGTGGGCCGTCATCCTGCACGTTTTAGTTCTCTCCCTGGTGGTACCAACAACCTTCTCAGTATGTCAATGTTCTTCTTAGGCCTCTGACGAGCCATCATTGGATCCAGGAGCGTTAAACCAGGGAGAGAACTAAAACACGCAGGATGCCGGCCCTCGAGGACCCACTTTGGACACCCCTGCTCTACACATAACAATAAGGATCACAATGCAGCTTATCACAAAGAGACATAACCATATGGATCCCAGCAGAACTAAAACACAGAATCGTTACAATATCACAGGTTTGTACGGAAGAAGATTAGGGCCACCGAAAAAAATAAATAAATAAATTCTGAGATTAAAGTCAGAATTCTGAGATTAAAGTCAGAATTCTGAGATTAAAGTCAGAATTCTGAGATTAAAGTCAGAATTCTGACTTTAATCTCAGAATTTTATTTTATTTTTTTCGGTGGCCCTAATCCTCTTCCGTAGGTTTGTGGTGCGTTTTTATACTAAAGAAAAAGATTTTAAAAAATGTCAGCTATTTCACAAGGCGATATCAGCATACATGGAAAAACCTCACATAACCTTATATTAAGGTAGAAAGTACGGTGGCCACCGTAAGAAAGGTTTACAGTATTCAATAATGCCGAATGAACTGATCAGTGGATTATTGCGCGGGAACACAAAACCTTTTGCGAGGGGACGCAAAAGAAAAAAAAATTCCCCTGGAGGGCTCCGTATTACTCAGATACACCTGCTCTTAAAATAATCACGTTACCTCCGAACTGCAGCTTAATGTCTTACTTTCTATCGTTTAATAACACAGAGCGATAAGTTTTGTTTTCCTGGCTGCCTGACTGAAACACTACACATAAAAACAACAATTTAATAAATATATATCAGGGAGCTGAAGAATAAATCCCCAACAGACATTAGGATAAACATTACATCTTAGTGTCTGTTCATGTTTGATACTGAAGATTTGGATTGAATTTATGGGTTAAACGTAATTTAATAAATCCCACAGGAAGACAGTAAATGTGACAGTGGAGCACAGATACATTTATACATATATAATTATACATATTTAAGCTCAGTCAAAGTTTAAGACTTACCTCCTTTATATTCAGTAGATACTTTTGGTTAAATGCAGTTCAACCAAAGACTGAGTGCCTCGCTGTTCGCAGAACAAATGAAACTTAAAACTCACACTTCCTGTACTTACGGAAGAGGATTAGAGCCACCGAAAAAAAAAAAAATTCTGACTTTAATCTCAGAAATTGTTTTTTTCTGTGGCCCTAATCCTCTTCCGTATGTACTGGCCCCCTAGAGGCCATAGAAGGAATTACCTAAACACGTTTCACTGCATGACGTAGAGTGGGGCGGCTCCCAAAAGAATAAATATTTGTGAAAAGGTTACTGAGGGAGAAATACATACATTAAAATAATTTAATATTATGAAAAGTCTCACAGAGGAGGACGCGACGGACCTGCATAAAAATGATCTTTTTGAAAGATGCAGATTCTTCCTGCACCACTATTTGAAGACAGCAAGTTTGAGAGTTGATTTTGAGCTCATCTTTAGTTTGGCTCATTTCATTTGAAGAAAAGAAGCTGCCTAATAATTAGGCGCAACCTTACAGTGTGGGCCTCTTTATGCCACACTTTTCCTCATTACACACATCACCTGCCAGGCTTAAATCCATAGAGCATTCAGGTTTATCCAGCTTGAAGTTAGAAAATATGCCTAAAAGTTATATGATCAAAATACTCTCTTGCCTGATAATTGTGCACACAGAGTAGATAAAGAAAGAAAAGCATTGAAACAGGCTTTAGATAAGACAAAGCACAACATCATTGACTGCAGTGAATCTTATTCTACTATTGGTTCTTTGTATTATTAGTGTGAAAAAGGCTGCCTGGCAGTCTGCTATGCTGAGCCCTTTAAGGGGCGGAGTTTAGGGCACAGAGCAGCGTTCAG
>CAEFZX010025757.1:0-33213 GCA_903066825.1 Alfaro cultratus
ATTTTTCTAAATAAAACACATAATATTACATTCTGTGTGTGTGTGTGTGTGTGTGTGTGTGTGTGTGTGTGTGTGTGTGTGTGTGTGTGTGTGTGTGTGTGTAAAGTGAATTGCTCTCTAACTTTTGTCTGCACTGGTCAAGTTGAAAACAAAAAAACTACGTTTTATAAATAAAGAGATAATTGCCTTAAGTCTTAGAAAAGCATTACTGCTTTTTTATGTGTTTTGCCAAATGTTATTTGAAAATATTTTTGTCAGTAGCTTTCAATGCACAAATGCAATTTTAAATGCAGTTTAAAGCTTCTGTTACAATGGAATAGTAATCCCACAGTGGGGAAATGTTCTTGTTACAGCAGCACAGTAACAAGACATAACCCATTAAATATCTAAATAAAAAAAATACAGTATTATAAACAACTGTATATTAACTGGTGCGGAAAATGTGTCTGAAGAACATACAAGGACAACTTTACCAAATTCCGAGTTCAAATCTTTTTTGTCTATTTAGATTGCTGAGCTCTTTTGGTTTTCCACCACATTTGTATTACATTCTATTCCTTTCTTGACGCACAATTTATATTGTTCTCACATAACATCTACACGTCATACAATCCACCCGCTGATTATTTGCAGGACTTTTTTTCCGCTCCTCTATCATCTGGGATCCACTGACCTGTCCATGCCCTCTTCTCACCTCGGCAGCCTGCTGCCTTCTCAGCGCAACCTGCGCTGCCATGACGCGCTGGCGCTCCACCACCAGCAGGCAGCAGGCGCATCGGCAGTCTTTCCAGCGGCAGAAGCGCTTGTGGCCTTTCAAGCACGACACGACGCCGTGGTTTCGACAGCGGGCGCATTTGGGGCTACGGGTCATCTTGCGCTGAGCTTTCTGCTCGCAGCCCTCCGCAGACTCTGGTGTAGCAGCCACTGTTTTGGTTCGCTCCTTCGTTCTGTCCGCAGCTGTGATTTGCGTTGCTTACCGGCGCATCCGTCAGAGGTGGTCACGTCAAAAACTCCCCCAGGTTTTAGCTCTTTATTTTGTGCTGCTGTCTTCAGCTGCAGGCCTTCGCTCAGTTGTGCGGACATCTGTGAGAGGAGAAGGGAATTCTACTTTTGAATCCATGGAGTTTTATTGAGGATATTTTAACAAAACAGCGACATAATAAGCTACGAAATACATAGAGCATTTCTATGATGCTCTATGTAAGCATCATAGAAATAATAAAAAAAACAGCATGCGTTTAGAAATGTTTTAAAAACAAATTAAGATATTATATATAAATTATAAAAACAGAACAGTCACATGCAAACCACATTCATCCTGTCATCCTGTTATAACACTTAAACAAACCGATCAACTTTTATCATCAATAAAACTAATCGAAGAAAAAAACATTGTAATCCTGGATCCAGACAAGAATCCAAATTCCCACACTAACCCGGCTACCTATGGGAAGATTTCCCTACCCAGCTCGTTGAGGCTTTTCAGAGTGGAAACATTGCAGCCACGCGTTGAGCCTGCCTCTGCTGCTCTTTGACGCCCTTTTTCCAAGAAGCAGCTCGGCCGCAATGCCGAGCTCCCGGCAGAACCCACCTGCAAAAGATTTAGGAACACCCGCGTTCACTGGAAGATCGAGTCCCTCTCCTTTTAAAAGCCTCTACCTGCGCCGCCCTGCCCACCTGCCCGGCGCCTCTCATGTTTCAGAGACCTGGGATCTCTGCTAACAGCACATCTCAATTGAAGGCCACAATTATTGGGGCGCCAATGTTTCCCATAAGAGTTTATTTAAAGCAGGTAGACTGGGGCTGGCTGGAGCTGGCCCAAGGCACAAGCAAATTAAGCGGTTGCTAAGGGCCCCCTGCTGGCCTGGGGAACTTTAAACTCATGGTTGTCGATAAGAATGTTGAAGAATTTAAAATTGTTGAAAGTTACATTTTTTGTATTTATTTACGACTTCAATAATATTAGACAGCAAAATACAACTTAATACAACAATAATTAATTTCCTTGATCAAATGAATCAATAAATCAAATGTAATTATTACCTCCTTCCTGAATCTACTCAGTAATTCAAAGATATTGTTTTTGTGGCTGAGATCAAATCTAAGTAAAAGTAGAGTTTAGATTGTTGCTCAGTAACTCTGAAGTTAGGATTTTCAATCAAATCTGCAAGTATCACTGTGGAATATTTTATTAGATATCCTGAAATTCAAAATAATTTACACTATTCAGTGTATGAATGATTACCTTTATAAGTAGCAAACAAACCCAGTGAGAGTGTTAGGATCTGTGTGAGTTTGAACTTTGGGTGCTATTTGTTTGATCATTGTTTTTTATTTTTGATGCATTGTTCATTCTTTGGTTTTTGTTTGTTTGTTTGTTTGTTTGTTTGTTTGTTTGTTTGCTTATAATATTCATACTTTTTTCTACCCTAAGATTAGAGTTTTCCTTTCAGTTCAGTGTTTCTGCTAGTTTCAGGTATCCTCTGATTCATATCTGTTCATTGCTCTTCTTTCCTCTGCTCCCTTCAGCCTGCTGGTCTTGTGTCCTGCACAGGTGTTTCCTATCTCCTGATTGCCTCACCTGCAGTCTTCTCCTCTCATTGTTCTCCGCTGACTCCTTTCCTGATGCTTCCTGTTTCCCTTCAGCGTAATGTCCTGCTTGCTCTTGGTAAGTTTTGCTTGTATTTTAATTAAATATGTGTTTTGAGATTATCCTAACTAACTTATCTTAACTCAAATGCACAAAACACGACCGACTGAGTTCAATTTAAAACTAACACTGGTTACGGTTATTAGTTGTTAATCTAGACAGATATTATTTAATCCAAAAATAGAATTAAAATACCAACTTTTTAAAAAAAAAGTAAATTAATACTGTTTTATGTGAAGCCACAAAGATATTGAAAAGTCTTCAACTGGTTGCTGCCATTTTGCTGCGTACTGAGTTTCTATCAAGGAATATTTACTCTAGGGATGACTGCCAGAACAAATGAAATTACGTCTCAATTTATGTACTGCTGTTTATTTAATAACTACTGTGAACTGGAGTTGGGGTTCCAAATCAAGTTCTATTTGTGGCCACATGCAATCTTGGGTTTTTTATTACTGGCATTCTTCAAATACCATCCTTTATTAACAAATTATTCTTTATATAAGCAGCAAAATTGGGAAATTTATAGCATTTCAGTAATCAAGCCTTTTTTAAAGCCACCAAACCAACTTACAAAAGATTTCACGGTTATATTTTTAACTCAACTGAGATGTGGAGAAATATTTAATGTGAAATTAAGTCTCAAATTATTATTTCCTCTAGCAGATTTAGATTTCAAATTATTTTCTAGCCAACCAATAACTTTTTGATAAGAAATGAGACAGTGAGCTCTGTGATGATGGATTTTGAGGGGGGAAAAGACAACTTATCTGTTTCATTTGCATTTTATTTCCAAAATGACTTAAAATTATTTACATTCTCCTCACTAATAAATGATAAACACTTGATAACTGATAAGATCCTTTGAGGTTTGAAGGCCTCATTGCCATAATGCAAATCTTTAACTTCCTCCACAGGTGATTGAAATTATTTTGAATTTGTGGCCTAAAAAATGTGGAGCTTAGCTGTACCTATTTTATTTCTGTAGCTGATGGTGACGAGTGGTTTCAAATTTAAATGATTAACTTCCGTTTTGAATGAGTTCCTCAAAGTGACCCTAGCAAAATGGATAGACTGAGAGATCAAATGGGTTATATCTATAGCCTGCCACACACATCATCCTAACACAACACTCATTTGAGAAATGTCCAGTGGTTGGTAACTACTGGCATTATTACAATAATACTATCTAAATAAGTTAAGACAGAGGACTATTAGGATTTCATGCACCCACTGATGTTTTCTATGTGTGAACTACTATATATTGGGTTGATCTATATAAATCGATTGTTTATGCATGATCAGGAAAAAAAGCAGAAAACATTTCTATTATACCCAGGAGTTATCTTGATGCTCATATTTATTCATGACAACCTTAAAATGACTCTTGATGTGTCATACTTATTTTCAGTATAAAATATTAGCAATATACCGCATAATAATTCTGTTTTAGAAGTATAAAGTGGGAGTCAAGTATTGTACTTTTCAATTTTATATTGAAAAGTACAATACAGAACTGAAACTTACTGATTATCTCTCTCATGTAAAAGGCATTTTCTGCAACACTTCTTTTGTTTCCTCTGAAACAAACCTTCACAACTTCCCTTACGTTGGCTTTGGAAACAAGAAGGATGGTAAGAAAGTTGTGCTCCCTGCTGGTGATACTCTGTAGCTACAGGTGGGGTAACTCCACAGCAATTCATTTGCCTGATTTTCATCTTTAAATTCCACAACAGAAACTACATTTTCACAGCTGCAACTGTGTAAGGTAGGTACTGTAACATGTTGTGATCTTCTCCACCTGGTCTTTTCAATAAGTTTTTGAGTATTTGATTCAGAGGTTTCCTCACCACTAAAGAAAAATAAACGGTTCATTTGCATCTTGTCTTGCATCTGAAGATGCAAAAAAGTCTGTATTTTTCAGGGCAAACAGCCATCTTCTACAGATGTATAATCATGTATAGGGTTGCTTGGTAGAAAACTGCAACACAGATACTCACACCTACAGATAATTTAGACAGAGAACTCAAACTGGATACCAGAAAGATGGAATCCTGGGAACTTCATACGGCGAGGGAACTGCACAAAATTCCAAATTATGCCAATTATGGAATTAAATTAATCTTTTTTTATTTTTTACTTTTATTTTACATCTGGCATTTCACAAGAAATTTAGAATGGCTATTATCATATCTGATGAAACACATGAAGATGTTTGTCTACTTAAATGAAGTTACATTAAGATTTAAAAAATGCGTTGCAGTAGGACAGTGTATTTTTTTTTAAAAAATCTGTATTTTTCACATAATTCTAATGTACCAATTTCTAAAGTTTTGTTAATGTGAAATTAGTCATTTATATTAAGCTGAGTTGAGCAATATTGTCCATAAATTTGATGAAAATTGTTAAAATCCCTAACACCAAATGTGCTATTTGTCTTTTCTTTTGATATTTTTTTTCTTCAGATACACAAATCCAGTCTTCAGAAAGGTCAAAAAAAATTCTGGGAAAGATAAAATATCAGTGAAGTGATGCCTGTTGCATCCATCATAGTTACATGAAGAAACAACATCTCTAATGAGATGCAGGGACAACCTTGATTAATTTGCATTATTGAGAACATTTAGATCTGATTTGCATAGTGGTTCAGTAGACTTCTATATTTTTAAAATTTATTTAAAATATTTTCTAGAACTATTAATAATGCCTATATTTTGTTTACTTATTTAAAGAGTAGTTGTAAACCATATTTTTAGTGTGTACATAATAAGATGAAAGTATCCCACTCCTTTTTGAGCATGTTAAGATTATTTTACAAAATATGTCTTTTGCGTTTTATGTTCATGTGTGTGATTTTATACTCCTATCATGTTCAAAATAAATAAAATATCTAAAGCTCGAGGGCTCAGGTGGCTAAGGCCTTGAGTCAAGACATAAACAGAGGTGACCTCCCAGGACATTTCAGTTGTTAGCTTGAAACGGAATGAAAGATCTGATGTTAAAGATGTTGGTGGAAACCAGAGCCAGCTGAGCCTCTAGATATGATCTTCTTGTGAGACCGCCAATTAAAACTAATAGATGGACTGCAGAGACGGACACAAAGAACCTATAACGCTGATCCAGAAACTTTGTCCTCTCATTAATCTGACAGGAGATAATCTGAAACGGATCTTGTGTAAAGATTTACCAGTGCAAACTTTAATGGGTGATGTGAAGCTCTTTTTTTAAACCTTTTTACAACAATGATAGCCTTCTATCGTAACTGTTATCACATCATAAGAAAATTTAAAACGTAATTATTGAATTTATTGATCCATATATACATTCTCTATATCCTCTTCTCCTTGCCTGACCTCGGGGCGGGTTGGGAGCATTTGGCTAATCTCAAGTGGTGATGGGCAAGAGTCCATCCTGGACAGGTCGTCAGTCCATCACAGGGAAACAACCAAGCACACACTCACACACACACACACAATCCTAGTGTGGACAATTTTGCCAAGACCACTCAACTTAAGTCATGTTTTTGGACTGTGGGAGAACATGCAAATTTCATACAAATTCCAGTACTTTAAAATCTCATGTACTGAGTTCAAAACCAAAGCATTTTTTTTGAACCCAGGACCTTCTTGATGCAAGGCAACAGTGCTGTATTTAATTATATAGATTTTAATTCATAAATAGTTTGATTTAAAAAAAACCAAAACTATTTATTAGCTTGATGGCCATTTAAAGTGTGGTTACACTTCAAGTCACATATGCCCATCTAATTCATACAGAGCAGAGTAGGTCAGAGCCAGTGTGTGTTGCCCAAGGACATTTTGACATGTGGTAAGAAACTACCAGCCCTTGCCTTCCAACTGCAAGCCCCCACTTTTACAGCTTGTGCATTTGTTCATCTGTTTTGTTTTCAAATTCATTCAAATTGTATATGTCATAGTCACTCCACCCTGAATAAAAAAGCTGTGCAGATTTACAATTGCTCTATCATTAAAGGATATATTATGATGACGAGTGCATATAAACCTCTCATTGCAACTGTATAATGTGCCACAGTACAGTAAGAAGAAAACTAGCCAGTGGGACATAGAAAGTCAACAAAGCACAACCAAGACCAACAATAAGTAAATTTCAATATTTTCTTAGCAATATACAAAGAAAACCTTGGATGAGTTTTGCAAATATCTGCAGCTGATGTTTCAAAAGTATATCTTCACAAAATAGGGACAGATAAACTCTGATAATCAGGGCACATCCCTTTCAGATGAAATACAGAGGCCACAGTGGCCTGTTCATATCAAAGGAGACTCCAAAGGGATACAAAGGAACTGCTGTACTCTGGGGAATTGCTGCAGAAAAAGGGAGAAAAAAATCAATTTCATTTTTAAGAAGCACATAGGGATCCTGGGATCCTTTCAGCTGCCACCTGGGAGTACAATATGAATACTATGTATTTTTTTGTGTGTATTTTTTATTTAGTGTTTTATCCATGCTACACATTTAGCACACAGACAGGCAGCAGTAATTGTCAGGCTCCTCTGAACATAGTCTTGTTTTTTTTTTTGTTTTTTTTTTCCACAAAAGTTTCAGGCAAACAAAAAAATCTATTGGTAATTATAATGTGTATGAAAGAATATCTGCTGCAGGAGATCATGACTTAAGTCAATTCAGAAACAGCAAAAACAAGAAATGTCTCCAGCTGTTAACTTAAGTTCCACCTCAAAATAATTCTGCGTGGCCCCAGTCTGTATTTGGCACTGGCAATTCAATACTTTATATAGGACAAACATCTCCTTAGACAATGAAAAACAGTTTGGGAATCGTTTTTCCAAAATGGCTGCCTACCTGGTATGTTTGTTGAAAAGAATTGGTGCAAAACTAAAACCCCCTGCCACTCTCTATACATTTATTAGCATATAATCAGCTTATAAATTCATCTTTTATTGCTGTACAATAACCTCCCACTGAAAGTTTTAGAAAAATCCCATCAGTCTGGGATACACAAAAAACCCTTGGAAAAGTGCAAACAGAGTCAAACAGAGGACCCTGCCAGAGTGAAAAAACTCAGACGCTGTCCGATGGGGTCCAAATGTTCCCGTCTCTTGCGACAGCTAGAAGATTAAACATGCCAAATTTTGCTTCAATGGTACAGCTTGCTCTCCTGTAAGTAGCAGGAGGAGTAACTGTTGTTATTGCTGTTGGTAAAAGAAAGTAGGAGTGCACTGATTGCAGTTTTCTGGCCAATCAGCAATTTTTAAAAAGCCTGACTGATTTTGGTCTACGCCAATTTGTTTCTGTACAAAGTATAGCAAAAAATAGTTGTGAAATATCTTTTTTTTTTTGTTTGTTTGTTTTTACCTGAATCATCCTGGGGTTTTAATCCTTTTTGACTGGACTGTAAAATATAGAATTATATTTCTGTTTTAAAATTTACATTTTCACGTAGTTTAGACATTAAGAATGCAAGTATGTGCAGTGTCATTTTAAAGTTACAATAGTCCCACAAAAAATACATTGTACAAAATAAACAATATTTTGACATGAGAGGTTGAGCAAAAAATACAAATAAATATCCTCCTTTTGTCATACTAGGTTCTTAGTACAGTGTCAATATTATTTTGATCTTTTGTAGTTTCATCATTGATAAATTCCTTGATGAAGTACATCAAGGAATTTATGTTTGAGTTATGTTTGGTAATCTGTTGAACATATTTGGTCAAATGAGTCATGACTTGAAATTCAAAGGTTAGGACTTTGTGCCTGCATGTCTCAAATAAAACCCACCTTTGGCTGCTTTACCTTGCAGATGGTGATTTCTGGTGGGGAAAAGGTCTAGGAATGGACGCGAGAGTGAAAGGCTGCAGTTGTTTGGTGGAATTACATTTAGGATGTGCATTATGTGGTACAGTATGTCCGTGAAAACAGATAAGTACCCCCCTTGCCGCTGCCTGTGGTGGAGTGCACTCTCTCCAAGCCCCTTGACTGTCAGACAAAATTGACTGCCATCACCAGGGACATATTGCTCTTGTATTCAAGTCACATGACCATCTCTTGGCCCTACTTTCTTCAATGTCCTGCAGTTCTACTGAGAATTGTCCACATCAACTAGCATGTTTTGTTGCATATATAGAGTTTGACAGACTCTTTGGCTTATGCTGACATGTCTGTCTCAATCAGCGTCTCTCTCAACAACAGAACACAGGGGGCAGACAACCTGCTTGAGATTTTCAAGGACAAGAGGGCTGCTCCAACTTAAAATAATGCAGTGGAGGAGTTTGAGAGGTTCCAGACAAACTCCAGGGCTGAATGTCAATTCACTTCAAAGAGAAAAATATAAAGACACTGAACTATGTATTGCAGTGCCTTTACACAAAGGTTTTAGAAGCTTTATCCACCTACTTTCAAAGACTAAGAGACACCTTGGCACTTATCAGCGCAAGGCAGGGGCTATTAAGCTGACAGTTTTCTTCCCAAGGAGACTTAACCTGCACCTTAGAGATTGCTTGAGTTGTTAGGCTTCTAAACGTGGAACAAACACCTGCTTAAATTAATGTCAGTAAATTAGATACAATTATGCTCCCTCTAGGTACTTTCTCAATATGCTGTGCAAAGTCGCAGTGCAAGAAATATGACACGAACTAGAATGACGACTTTTTGATAAAACTGTCAAAAAGCAGACGAAGGTTTTCATACATTTGGTAACTTTTGACAACCGGTGAAAAGGAAGGAATCCTTTCCTCAAGGTCTCTGTTAGCAAAAAGGTGCTTTGCAAAAGTATTCATATCTCTTGTACATTTTCACAATAAGTCATATCTTGACCACAAACCATTTGGGTTTAATGTGATAGACTGGCACAAAGCATGTATAGTCACTCTACTTAAATAGGATTCAGTTTGGACAAAAGGTTCACTTAAATTCAATCAGCATATTTTACCAATATCTCGTGGAAACAATAATGTCTGGACTTATAGTAAGCAAAAATGTTGCTTATATTGAAGTAGCAACAGAGCAGTAATGGTATGACGCTTGATCCGGGTGGGAGCTACAACTTATTTGTCCATCTAAGAAAATGCTGAGAATTTCAGCCCAGATGTGAGCAAGACATAGATGAAAACAGAGGCTAGATACAATCAAAGAGCGAAGCAGAAAATCAATCAGCAGCACAGGGATATATTATTTATCAGAAGCAGGCATAGACAGGCTTCAACTGATCTTTGAAGAAAATTATAAACTCCTCAGATTGTATAAGACAAGCTAATCAGTATGATTGATGTTTTTTAGTCATGTCAGTCTGTATGATCTTAAAAAGTTTTTAGAAAGATAAGGATCAAACAGAGGAGGATTAATATATGTTAGTAAAACTGAGCATGATTTTTGCTGCAATCTTCATGGTTTTAAACATTGGTGCATTTGCATCTTTGTGATTTCATGCTTTATGATCTGAAGAAAATCCTCCAGGAGCCAGAAGTTGCCCCCTCTTGTTCCATTTAACACTGAATGTGCCGTTGGCTTCAGTCCATCTGCTCTCCGGTCCAGTGTTCGTTCTCCCATCGTTTTTCCGTTTGCACCTTTTCACTGCAAATATTCACTCCCTTTGTCTGTGTCTCCTATTTACTTCATCACTTTAACCTGTATCATCTATCTTTCCTCCATATCTTTGTTTTCATTTCTTTTGTCCTTCCTCCTAACATTTCGTTTTCCACTGATGAATTGCTACTTTTGTCCTTGTTTTTCCCACTGTGCTTCCAAGAGTTTTACCTCTTTTCACAACTTCTCAACTCTCTTTAAATCTGGGAAAGCTTTCGTCCTTCTTTGCTGTCCCTCATTTTTACTTCTTTTCCCTTTTAAAGAGGATGCTTGGTGTCCTTCTTTACCCTTTCTTTATTCACTTTCAGATTTTATGTCCATTGCTTTAGGCTGGAGAAGGCTTAAAGCATTTTACAAGCCTGTAAAAAGGGCTAGGGGGATATATTTTCTGTCTCTGGCAAAAGGAGTTTGTTCGATGCAGTCCAAAGCTCTTTTGGGTAGAACAGGAAACAACATATTTCTGGGAAAGGTCGAACAGATGCTAGGTTGACCTCAATGAGTCAGCTGGCTGCTCAGAGTAGAACAAGCACTTTAGAAATTAACTGGTAATCTGAGGAAATGGATGAGTATTAAGCTTTCTCCTGCAACAAGAGGACTTTTCCAACCACTATTGGGAGGACATTTGTTTGAGGAAATATGTTTCTCTGTATGTGAGGCAACAATCATATTGTTCTTTTGTTGAGGCATAACTAAAATATGGAATTCTCAAGTCCTTTTCGCTTTTTACAGAAAGAGTATCAGTGTCTCTGTTTCTAGAAGGTAATAAATTAGCAAAAGTTTACACTGTTTTATTGGTGTTTCATGTCATAGGCCAAAGCGAAGTGCCACTTAATTGGGCAATGGAAGGAAAACGATACATGATTTTGCTTTTACCTAAACACGATGACTTGTTTGGATGCCTTAGTATCAGAGGCACCAGATTAAATAGGAAGCAGAGCGGAACTTTACACATTTTTCATCATATTTTTGTGTGGTTCATTCAGTGTTTAAATTGCCAGCATACTTGTTTCCACAGTGAAAGGTGTTGAATATTTCAAACTAAAAAAAAAGGCAAAAACATTAACAAAATGTGCATGTTATTCCTTATCAGTGATGATTGTAAATGCGGGTCCCATCTCTTAAAAATTTATGCCATATATGGTTATTTAATTTTTTTCTTAGATTAAAGTTTTTTCAGGTCAGAATATTGTTGAATCTGAAAATACATTTTAACTGGTTTTCTTACTTTTAATTTCTTGCTGGTATAATCCATATCCACTGGTACAAAATTTTTATTTCCTTCTATTCTTAGTTAAAATAACCAGCTTCGCTTGTACATTTAACACCCACGCACATCACAGAACATAATTGATCATCATTTTTAAAAACGTTTTGGTTTCAGGATGCATTAATACTAGATACCTGATCCTTGACCTGAGCATCGGTGTTTTATCTCCAGATGAGTTAAACCCTCCTCTGCAATTATTTCTAATCATGATCATGATGTCTGCAGAGGGAGCAGTAATAGCCCCATGAAGAGCTTTGTGTCCTGCTCTGAGTATTGATCCAGTCTGTTTCAGCCTCATGTTAATGAAAGACTTTAAATAATGCAGACACAGCACTTCTGTACACATGTAAAACACACAATACTATAGATCTACCTTTATTCATTCTTTTTCCTTCCTTCCTCCTGTCTTGCCATTGTCATTTTTATCTTCCCATACCAGTATTCTTTAGATAAAGGTTGAGGAAGGATACCTCCCACTGCTCTCCCCTTCAATGCAGCCTCACCACCTCTGATCCATTGTCTTTCTGGATGCTGTGAGATTCAAAGACACCCTCTGCTCCCATAAATGAAACACCCCCGCTGAAATATCAAGTGTATCCCAATTTAGGACCATCTCTTGCCCTCTATATCAGATTTCATGTTTCTTTTGCTTTATTGGATGCTTTTGTCTTTCTGCTTGTGAAAGCGTATCTCAGTGAAGGTGTGAAAAGCAATATCCCCCCAGACACACGAAGCCAAGCACAATATTGTGTAATTGTGGCAGCATAATGAAACGCCAGTTGAATAGAGCTTGAATTAGGAATCATCTTCGCAAGCAGCTCTTCAAACATTCTCAAAAAAAAAAACGTTAAAGCAAAAAATGCAGATGAATGCTTTTCAGCTACTTCAAAATAACAAGTATCCCACTTCCTTTGATTATTTTTGCATGATTCCTGCAAGAAATGTAACCAACACAGAGGCAAGAGAGACTAATATTACCGTTATTCAAATAAAAATATCTATTTAAAGCTTTGGTAGCGAGAAAAGAAACAGTTTCTGCTTAAAATAGCGAAATATAAATAGGATTTCTTTCAACCCTTCCTAGTTCTTTGTAGTTTGGCAATTACACGTACAGAGAAGGGACATTTGTCATGCAAAACAAATAATTGTGCCTTTGGGAATTTGAGTTTTGTTTCATATGTCTGTTCACAAATAAATAGCTTCTGACAGAGCTGCACGATTTGGAATCATGTTGGAGAAATTTGCAACAATTTGCAGTAAACAGGAAAATATTTAACTATAATTTGTGAATATATTTCTGCCTTCAATTTATAGTAAACATGGATGAAGGTGAGTATCCTATTCAGCCCGGGGAGAAAAAAATGAGTTATTTCCATTTCACCCACAGTAAAAAACAGAATTTCATGTGGAAAGTGACTCATGTTTTTTGGGGATAATCCACCTACAAATCCATTTTTATTTCTATTTATTTTCCATAGCACATAAAATATTTTGGAAGAAAATGCATTTGGAAGCTGGAATAACTTGTCACAATGCAACTTCACACGTCATTGGATGGCATTTGCAAAGTAGCCAATCCAGGAGCTGTATTTGATTTCCTTAATGCTGATTGGCTGTATCCCCAAGAATGGAAATAAAGAAGAATGTAGGTATTGACTTCTGCAGTAGCACTCAGAGAGTTAACACTGTGCATATCAAGGTACACTCCACACAGCCTGCAAACTTTTATAAAGACTGAAAACCAGGCCTAATAAATGTAATTTCCATTACTTTTACTAAAAGTACCATTCATCACTAATTAAAGAACATTTCATCTAATGTTTTGCTTTTGAAAAGAAATTGAACACATATGGCAGTGAAAAAAAGCTTGGTGCTAATTTTAAGCTTGCTCTTTAGATACATTTATTTCACCATTACGCACACATTGAAAGGCAGTTGCTAGAGGTTTTCTCCAAAAGCTGCTATGCTTTTTCTTTTGTCCCTATCCTTATTTTATATTTCAGCTTGCAAAGTACACCATGCTCCCTTCTCTGCTCTCTGCTGGTGACAGCTGGGGAGGACGTATGGAGAAGAGTCACTGGAGGTACATTAAAGATGATCTCATGCTTCGCTGTATCTTCCATTAAATCTACTCATGAATCAAATTAGCTTTTGTTCTTCAACTGTCACTTGTTTTTTAAAATCCACTAAAGAAACTACAGGTCCATTTTGTGCCTCTGAAAACGCTACAAAGGAATAAATGGAGTTTTACAAGAATCTCACAAATACTAGAAGAATGAGGATTTTCCTCTTTTAATGGTGATGCCTAATCAGATTCTGCTGGTGGCTTGAAACTCATTAATATACAAAAACATAATTCTCTACTTATTGTTGTCCAAATGCTGCCTCCCTCTGGATAATGATGCCAACTCAAATGGGTAAAGTCACCTTGCAATAAGGGGAGGAAAGCCCACCAACCACTTTTCATCAATGTCGTTGCAGCAAGTCAATGCATTTGGGCATCTAGACTTGTTAAAGTTCAACTCAAGCACTTTTCATTTAAATGTTGCATGGTTGTTGGTGTGTATTTCCTAAACAAGTGTTTCTGAAACTGCTGATCTACTGGGATTTTCACTCATAAGCATCTCAAGTTTACAGAGATTGATTCAAAAATTAATAAAATACACCATGAGCGGCAGTTTTGTGGAGTAAAATGCCAGTTAAAGTCAAATGTGAGAGTAGAATAGGCAGTCCGGTTTGGGATTATAAAATTTTAACATACGCTCAAACAGCCAGGCAAGGCATATGAAATACCATTCCTCAACTGACAGAGTCAGCAAATATCAATCCAATAAGTTGAACTGGAGATTTTCATTACAGATCTGTACCTTTTTAAAAATGTGCAGCAGCTAAAAGGCAACTGATATAATTCTGCCTGAGCCATTTCTCTTTTTCCTCCAACTTTTGCACATTTGTGGGTCCAAAGTGCTTTGCTTAATCTATTTAATTTCTTTATTTCACAACTCTCTGACAGGAAAGGGATTGTGAGAGAGGTGGAAGACTTGCGATTCGGCGAGCCTAGTTGGTTTCATCCTGGATCAGATCTTTATCCCCACATAGCAGCTGAGAAGTCGTGGAGGTTCGCTTGTCTAGTTCAATGTTTCCACATCTGGAGAAGGCTTAAAACTTATTCTCCTAAGGCACAACCTGGTGAATGTGACTGAAGTAAAATGTTTGCTTACATTCTCAGCACTCTTTGTGTTCTTGTCTGTCATGGTGAAGAAAGACCTGGACCTAACAGCAACGCTCCCAATTTATCAAGCCTGTAGTCATGAGATACAGATCATGGGGAAAAAAAGAGTATAATCTTGGACCCAAACAGCCTATCTTCCTCTAAAGTGTGGCTGGACTGCGCTTTAGATGAGAGGGAGCTGGCAGTAGAGATGGTGCTCCTTCATATCAAAAGGAGTCATTAGAGGTCGTTTGGGCATCTGATAAAATTGCCTTCCAGGCAGTTACCTGTGGAGGTGTTCTGCTCACATGTTTATGTAGGAACAGACTTAGAGTAGACCCAGAACTCCCTGGAGGGACTTTGTCTCATTTTGCCTGGAAATAACTTCAAATCCCCCAAAATGAGGGTGCAACTTAAACAAGTTCAATGTGGAGATCAATTTTCTTTTTATTATTACTTTATATTCCAAACAAATGTTCCAAAATATTTGAACAGTATTTCTGTAGACTTATGTTTTTCTGTATTCGTTCAAACAGGAGAAGCAGATTAATCATTTTTTATAACATTATTATACAATGATTTCGAACATAGAACAGTTTTTTAAAGGCAAACTTTAGATTTTATCATTCACGTAATGTTACAGAGGTTCTGGGGCATTTATGTGGATAATAATTCGAATATACACCATAGCCCAGCAGAGACAACGAACTCCTGCAATTATATTTAACTGATTCTGACCTTATTTGACCTCTTCAATGAGGCAGTAAGACGTTCTGAGACAGATTTAAATTTTTCTTTTTATAAAACCAGATCACCGAGAAACTGCTGTAGAGTGAATCTTTTCGGTGTGAAATGTTCCTGCTGTGAATGGAGTCACGCAGTGGAGAATACATTACACCTGTGAATGCTAATCTGCCTGATATTAGCATTTAAATAAAGTTTTATAGCTGTGTCAATCAGCTCTGAAAAAGACATTATGGTTGATAAGATGTGACTCAGTTTATCAGTAACTCAGCCTGTCCTCATTAGGAAACACATGCCTGACAGAGTGTAGCACTTTGGTCATGGTTTGTGGTCTGGGAAGGAAGTAATAAGTTTGCATAGCATTTCTGACTATTAGACCAACAGCCAAGTCCAAACTTTTTCAAAAGAAGAGCATAATCAAAAGATAGCTCATGAGAAGGAATGAGAGTAGCTTGATTTGCTAAGGTGTTTGAACTCATCTCATCCCAGGTATGGCAGTTTTTGTATGATCAGTACAGGAGTCACTGATGAAACTTAACTTTTTATACCTTATGTTGGTGTGCTATCTGTGGTTTTATCAACTGCAATTCAAGAGATAGGCAGCCACATTTTACACACCATTGTACTATTTTTATGTTCATGATTTGCAAAAACATAAAATAGCCATGCATAACTTTTTATTGATCAAACAAAGCTGGTCTAGAGGTTGAGTGACCTACAGATGAGAATGTTGGTACTTTGTAAATTAGACAAAAATACGCCAAAATGATAGAGGTGAACAAGTTAAGATCGATTGAGGCTGGTGTAGTGCAGCCTCACTTGAATAATTTGAGATATTTTTTTCATTTTTATTTATTATGAAAATGCATGAGTGATACTGGGATCCATTGGTGTTTGCTTAGATCATTTAATTAGACAAACAGCTGTTTTTGCTGTGCAGCAAAATAATCGTACTTCACCACAACAACCTGCCTTTCTTTGTTTTTCTTTTATACAAAAAAACGGCTCTACATACATTTACGGAGTCTTCCTTTCATTTCCTTCCTTTATCTTAGATCTTCTAAGGCTTATTTATAATTAATGTCTGTACACTGAGTACTGAAACCAAAGTCAAATACCTTGTTTGTGCTCACAATTCTGATTCTGAAACAAAGTGACGTGAAGAGATGAAGAGAAATTTTTCTTCCTGTTTCCATGAGAAGAGAGCGGTTGTTTATGACACTTGTGAATCATTAAAGATGAAATTGGCTCGAGGCAAAATCTAGAGAAAAGGGAAAGAAACTAAAGCATAAATGAGGTAATAATGAAGGCACATCAGTGATTCTGTAGTAATTTTCCACTTTGATGGAAGGCAGTGTTCAACTGATCAACCCTAAAGGCATCATGTAAAAGACACACAACACACATGACGGCCCCATTTTAATCTAACTGATTTAGGGAATAGGGATGCAGAGTTACTGTGGATAAAAGAAAAATGAGATGTTTTCAACAAGGCTATTATTTCAGGGCTGTGCATGAGATTGCTTCCGACTGTGATCTATAAGACAAAGCGATTCCTCTCTTAGTTTGAGATGCGCTCTCCCACCAGGGACATCTATTATCAGCTTCCTGTCGCTCTTACATTTGAGAAGTTGTTGCCCTGTAATAGTTGTTTGTTCTCATACTTTTATCGGTTTATTTTTTATTTCTTAAACAGTAGTTTTCCACCATTCATTCTCATATAAAGATGCAGTCTAACAAATGTACTAACAACATGTCACTTTGGCTGTTTGTTGTTAAATTAATATTTTGGCCAACTTTTGGAATGGGTTATTTAATTGCTTTTGTGACGGTTATTACTGAACAAATGTACCTCCTAATCTGATAAAAACAATAGAAGGGTGGACTTGTTAAGTTAGGCTGCTTCATTTTTAGCAAAATCTGATTGGATTTTTCCCTGTCTGTAATTGCAGGTAATTTTTTCACATGTTGAATATTATTTTTTAGCACAGTGTTTTTTCTTATCAGTTTATGAAAATTCATTACAAGTAGCAATTGGAATATTGCTGCCTATTCTTTCTGATAGACATTTCTAACTGATAAAAGTAACTTAAATTATAATTGTTATTTAATTATAAAGCAGAATAATTATATGAAAAGATAAAAACATACTAGTTGCCAATTTTTCTGTCTCTCTCTGTCTGTCCTTCTGCTTTACTGGCCACCTTTTGCTACATGTTGATTGACGTCATTCGGATCATGTATGAGTGAATAAAGCTGCTGTCTGGGGTCTGTCTTCCTCATGGACATTCATGTTCACACCATATATGTTTGGATACCTTCTCAAGTCTTTATTCAACTTGCTGATGAAATCCTCTTATGAGATTTGTTGCTTTTCTTAAAATTTTGCTCCAAGTCAAATCCTAGCAACACCTCTTATTGGTGGTATGCTATGGGTTACAGACAATGTTGATGGATTTGCTGTATAGAAATGTTCAGTCACATTAAGTCACTTGACTATATTATCATCAACTTTATTTATAAATTGTTTAACACCAGCCACAGCTGAAGAGCTGAAAACCAGAGACAACGATTTGCACTGGCAGTTATAATAACTGGTAATGAATTTAATAGTGAAGTGAGGATCTTTTTACTATAAACATAATAGTCTCTGCATTTGAACCACTGGGTGATGTAGCATCAATTGTTTATTACCATTAAGAGTCCGTCTCTATTCTGTTACGAAGACTAATGGCTTTTTAGGTTTTTATTAAAAACTTTAAAAAGCTAATGACCCCTAGAAGGCTTCAAAAAGGGTGTTAGTCATTTTAACTCTTTGATACTGATGTTAAAAAATAATTATCAATATAAATAACTGTTTTATGTTCATCATTTACAACTTGGCTCTTTAACTTACAGAAGCTGCACAGTAGTATTCCACTAGATGCTAACATTAGCACAGCCATAAGCCATTTATATGGTTTCAGTAAAGAACATGATCCCTGGAAAGGTGTGCACACCAGAGCAGGAGATTTCAAACTAGTGTGTTTAAAAAGTATCACTCCCTTACCCTGAAACTTCAGCTAATAAGCTACAAGGTGAAGTAACACATTTAACCATGTGTATTTTAGTTAGAAGCATGCCTACAGAGTTGAGCTTTTTCCACCTTTAGGTGTGTCAAATCAACTCCTACAGCTCCTCACTGCAATACATTTCTCCCTCAGGACGGCTGCAAATCCCTTTAGAGAGATCATCAAAACATGGCCTGTTGGAGTTCTCCCTTAGCAGGGCGGCAGCTTTACCCTCACTATATACTGATGGATTTTAGGAATCAGCACTTGGAAACGTAAGGATAAACACTTCAAAGGAAAGGCCAGTACTTGAGTCAATATATTTAGTTTATATCTGTCACCAATAAAAGCACAGTGCTGTGTAAAAGTATTTTTCCCCTTAAAAATATCTTCTGTTTCTTCTTTTCCCATATTTCTCATTGTTAATTTTTATTAAGGGTCTGTGTCAATTTCAACACATTTAAAACCATGGGAGATGGACCAAAGTGTTTTATGTCAAGGTGAAACAAATCAAGGCACAGAAGGAATGAAACAAGATTTTAAAAGACACAATATGAGTATAACTAAGAAAAACAGAATTTTAAAAAATGGTTTTGATTTCTTGTTTAAAGCAAGGGATCAGACTAACACAACAGTTATCTCAGTACATCAGACTGAAATGCACTGCAAATGAAAACCAATTTCATTAGATTTTTTAAGCTTCAAGAGCAGAAACAAAAACTTTTAATAACATTTTTAGAAGATGGAAACATATACTGTGAGAAAATGGCAGTGCTCAGCATGAAATACTGACATGTTAAACAAATTTTAATCTGTCAAAGATGACCTCAGTAAGTGATGAATAATTCCCAAAGAATGATGACACTTGATTGAGTTCAGAATTGAGTGAAGTTTAATTGAAGGGTTAAAATCAGTTACTTTACCAGCAGTAAACAACTTTTAATAGCACCATAGAGCATTTTAAATCCAGATTACCTACAGATAAATCTAATTGTGTATTTGATATATCTTTTTAGCTATTAACAGCAGAAATATCATTCCATAACTCACGAGGAAAACTCAAAAATACTTGAATACAGCATGAAGCAGTTTGAAGAAGAGGGGAGAATAAGAAAGAAAACGGAAAAAGAGAGGAGGTGACAGAATGATGTACCAACTCTGCCCCTAAGTAGAAAATATTGAATAATTTTATACTGTGGATGGGGGCCTATCTATGATTATCTTGTCCCAGGCCCAGACAAGACTGTCATCTGGTCTCCTCAACATCATTTCCCATTTGAATAATTAAATTTCTCTTGAAATGACTATGCAGTGCAAGATTAAAGGTTCAAAGGCATCTGTATAAACTGTCATGACATTTTACATATTGGAGATCTTTAGGGTCTTAGAAGTTTGTTTCTGTCTTGACCTCTTTCAGGCTAGCAGTTAGCTTCAGGCTAAGGAACTAATCTCAATATTTATCAAATAATAACACTGACAGTCATCTGTTTCGGACAAGATATTAACTGAACAAAAAAACAAATACAAATAATGATTGCTTGCGAGTCATGTATTTGTCACTTGACTTTTAAGGACTTGTAACTAATGTGTGTACCATGATGGTTCAGTGTGAAATCATGTATTTTTCTGCACTTTTTCAGAGTCTTCTGAAAGAAATGTCTCACTTAATCTTTATATCAAAATGTTAAATATATAAATAAAACGAGTCACATTTACTGTTTGCATTCTCCCCCTCAACATAAAATTCTAATTCTAGTTTATCTTCCTCTTCTCTGTGAAAAGGCACGCAGGTTGTAAAAACTAATTTAAAAAGGAAATCTGAAATGAGTGCAAACAGCTCTTGTCCTTTGCAGTGGGCCACTTTTGGATGTCCAAATTTCCATCAGGGAGACAGTCCTTTAACAGTTTGGGTTTCACAAGTTTTTAAAAAAACAAGCGGTAGGAAATTATAGTTACAGATGATTTTTGACCCATCAAAAGATCAGCATCAGCCAAATTTGCATTTGGAGACATGTGCTGGCTGGGTGATAACTGATTCATGAACTTATGAAAGGAAAAGTCACACTCAACAAGGCATGCACTATAGACATGCAGGCAACAACAGAATCAATTTGTTCTCTTGGTTTCTCACTTCCTGTTTTCTCCCATCATCTGTCTCTCATCATGTTACACAGCCTAGATTAGGAACACAAGGCTGCATGTATGTTTTATCAAATCTAACAATGGACTGAAAAAAAAGTGTACTTAACTCTGACAGCTTTGTTATTGGTCCTCTCCTTGCTATTACCAGCCACATGTCAGTGGGGTGTGTGTCTTTAAAACTCCCTGACATAGACACACAGACACACATCTACTCATGCATAGAGCAAATGCAAATGGGCCATGCAGACACAAGAAGAGGGGAATATTGCAGAGCGACTGGGATAGAAGAGAAATGTCTGCACATAGAAGTCAAATGTTACAACAGAAGCACAGCCTATGCCTTAACAACTGAATCTTCCAGAGCCGCCTGGTAGGTTTCATTCCTGGAAATAATGCAAATGAGGTTCAGGCAGCATTTCCACATGACTGACAGGCTGCCTAACCGACAATTAGAATGTGATGGTTTCTCATTGGCTGGAACTATATCAGTGTGACATGTGGAATAGATATACCCTGCCTGCTCTAAGGCATTTTTATCACAGCTCTCTATTTGTCTGTGTCCCTCTGACTGTTTGTCTGCTGTCTGTCTTTGTCAGCCTTTATCTGCCATCCTTAGTCTGGGACCTCAAAGTTATTCTTTCTTCCTTTCGCTTTAATTTAATTTGATTCAGCCTGTCTGTAAAGCAAGAGAAATGTCATGCCAGGGAGCAATAAAATCTTGTAAACAAATCCAAATAAATGGAGTCCAGTTTAATCAGATTATATTTCAATATATCAATTTCATTCAAATTTAGTTTGTTCTTATTTGAAAAGGTCAAAGTGTGAAAACATTTTAATAGAGCATGTAAATTGCACTGCATATTTATTTCTGTTCAATCATCAAACCTCACCATGCACATGGTAGTGGCTGACAGTCAAGGGGCCTCAAATCATAGTAAAAAACCTTTGGCAGAAAAATGTTTTAGTCACTTTTATTCACTACAATGTTTCCCCACTTCCTCTGCAACCTGCTGAAAATTAGTAATGGAGCAGAACAACTTTTGTAGTCACTTCAGTGACTTAATCCACAGTGAAAAACAAACAAAAAAAAAAAACTGAATTAATATGCTTTCCTCAAAAAAAGGAAAAGATCATCGCCATGAGCAAAATGCAAGTTTATGAGACCCAGTGCTTTAAGAATATGGAGTTTTAACTCAACTGAATTTGAGTTAAAAATAAAATTGAATAGATAAATTGTTAGAAGTCACTGAGGTACATTTGGTGAAAAGAAACAAAAGTCATAGCAGAGAAGAAAAACTGCCTACTGAAAGGTGTGTGTCTAAGAGTGCAAAGTTAATGGTCATCTTTCACAGACTCTGTTAAATGTCATTCCCTGGCAAATGCTGCCAGTGTGTCCTTTGCAGCTGTCACTCAGGGTGACATGCAAAGATCCCAATCTTGTTTATTCACCGACCCATTGCTTCTCAAAAGTGTCCTTGCATATGTGTGAACAAATCTTTGCATGACAAAAGTAGACCCTCTCCCTCACACACACATAAGTGCCTTTCTATCTTCACAAGGACTTTGCATTGACTTCCATTCATTTTTCATTCATGTTTATAGCCTAACACTTATCCTAAATCTAACCTTCTACTTTCATAACTAATTCATAACCCAAAAACAGCACCTCTTAAGTGGCAAAGCTTTGGGCCCCACAAGGAGCAGTGGGTCCTCACAACGTAGTGTATACACATATACACGCATATTCCCACAAGCTGTGAAGCCATCAGTAAAATAACAGTCAAAAACAATTAAAAAAAAAAACCCTTTTGTTTCTGCCAGTTGTCAACCCATGCAGACAACATCCCTAAGCAAGTTGTTTAGAGTCTCCAAAAGCCAGGAGAGAGAAACGGTATTCCCAGCTGCACGCGCAAAAAAATCAAGGCATTTTTTTTCAACATGCAGACGATTGCAAACTGCATGCTGTGGGGGACAACAAAGATGTGGGAAGTGACAAGGTCGTAATGGGAACCTGAGGGCCTCACTGCATATGTCAGCTGCACACATGCTGTCAAGATCAACAACATCATTTGCAGGGAAAGAGGCACAGGCAAATACAAGAGGGAAATGGGTCACCTTTGGTGTGTATATATGCGGCAACATATGTGTTCAGACGACAGGCTGAAGGGTGGGACATCTGATTCCGGGTTTATCCATTCCTTTCATACGTGACCTCCACAGTGTTTCTTTTTCCCTATGGTAGAACTCTCTTTTCAGGCACCACTAGCCATTTAAGAGATGTAAATCTTTGAGTGGGTTGCAATAAATTGTAAGCTTTAGCATCTCTGTTACTGTGTGTCTTCGAAAACTTACTCCACTTTAAATCAGACAGCAAAAATAGAAGGTGCGTTCCTTACCTTTGGGGCACCAGAAAACGTTTGCATATGTTTTGATGTGTGTAAATGTGCTTTGCTATTTATTCATGTCTTGATGTAGGCACATGTTTTGCAGCAACTGATTCATAACCCCAGTTTTTAGCTCTCTTACTGGGACCAAGATGAGGCGATGCAGATGGTAGTGCGTGTGCAGCAAATCCAAACCATTTAAGTGTTTAAGAGCAGTGCTGGCAGTACAACGGCATATAAAACAAAAAGCCTGTGGAATGTTAATTGAAAGGTAAAACCACAAAGTGCAAAGTGAGTTTGCTTTAGCTCATTTTAAAAACAGGACCTCACTCAAATCTTCACAGCAGCGAGTGATCACAGTACACAAACTCTTTGCGAAATAAAAATAACAGAAAAACATCAAATCAAATACAAAACCTGACATAACGAGGCTACATTGTTTCCATGCAAACGTGGGTAGTATTATAAATTTGACTGTTTTGAATGCCTTTGTTTTATGTTCTTAAAACACTGAGGTTGTAAGGATTCATTTTAACTCCTTGACAAACAAACAAAACTAAACAAAAGAAAAGAACCTAGAAAGGCAACCCTGCCAATTTTGACCTGTTCAGTCAGTTGGGAAGTACATTCCTTCGTGCAGTGACTCTGCCAACCACAAGGGGCAGACTTACAAAAGTGTAGCCTCTTGTCTATTGACTGTTTGCTTGTACCATGATGACACAAAGACCCTGCTCTATTCTTATTTTTTTAATACCACATGTAATTATGTTCAGCAATATTATTTACAGTTTTAGTTCAGTTTTCAGTTTGAATCCATGTCCATGTTTTTACCTTCCTAGCAACAAATGTTTAGTCCAAACCAGCTTTTAACGCAAACTAGCCAACAATAAAATCTCAAATTTTAGCACAGATTCCTCATAACATAACCAAGGCACATCCATGGTTCTTTGAGTTTGTTAGAAACACTCTGAAGATGGTGTTGCTTCTTTTTTCACCAATGATTGAGTCTTCTGACAGTCATTACAATCGTCTATATCTGCACTGTAATCATCCACTTGCATGTCGTCTTTCAGATTTTCTTGAATATAAAACCCTGGATAGGTAATAATGTAAGGGAATGTCCATATTAAAAGATTCTGTCCACTTCATAAACCTTTAATGCAGCTTGTATATAGGGATTCGACAGCCTTTGGCTCTTACTTTCTGAATCTTAAGGACTTGTCTGACTTTTTGCAGAACTTTTGATCTCTCACTGGCACTGTCACATGCTGCATGAGGCTGGCCCCCATGCATGCTCTGGATGTGTCTTTCAGTTGCATCTTTCATGATAAACAAGCTCCTTGTTGACTGTTCGTGTAGCGGCTGATTTAATATCCGTGTGTTGTGTCAGGGAAGGGCTGCTCTGAGGAGAAGCCAACTGCCCCCCTTTGAAATGATAATGGGACCATGTGGCATGACAGATGCAGGTGAAGAGGGAGGGAAGGCTGCAGAGATGGATACTCAGATGAACAAAGATATGAAGAAAGTGAATTTGATTGATGGTAAATAGTAGAGTGTGTGTTTTCAATATGGTGTTCATAAAGATATTGCAATGAAAAGACAAAGTGGTCAAACAAAGAAACTTTGAATACATCAGTCATCATGGACTGAATATGATTGTCAACATAAAAAATCAGAGGCTGTAAAATTCAGAAAGAGCGTGAATAAAAGTTTCACAAACCGGTTGATTCTCTTTTAGGTGCCTAAAACTTCATATGAAATAACAATTTGGAGGTAGCTTAAGATTTGTTTCTATTTGATTTTTTTTTTAATTATTTTTTATTTTAATTAAAAATCAGTTGAGAAAACTAATGACTAGTAAGTGCTTTTAACATAATATATTATTTACATGTAGATATATTTTACTATAGAATTTGGCAGTACTGTTTCTCAGGAAGAAAGGTTAAGTAGTGCATCTATCCGGTATTTAATTTTAATAGACTTTGAATACTTTTAGTTGTTTGCTGAATAATCTTCAAATTCAAAATTTAAACCTGAAAATTTCACAGTTTCTGTAGGTAAGATGCTAAATATTAAGGATTTAACATGTTTCAATTTGGATTTCTTCAAGGATTTTTATTTATTTATTTTTGTTTTTTAGAAAACTTCAAATTCTAATGGCTTTCCATTGGTCATTTTATGACCAACACAAAGTACTACATAATCAAAAAGTTGAATTAAAACAATACATGATTTTCACATTTCTGTTAGTATACAATTTTATGTAGAACAACAAAGATCTTTTGCAAATGGCAATATTCAACTCATCCCAGAAATAATTTAATTGAGTCAATGTGGAATTGGACTAGGCCATTCTAACTTCTGAACACGGAATGATTCCGTTGTGTCTGTGGCTGGATGTTTTCCTCCATTCATCTTACCGTATTTTCTAACATTTTATATGTTTCGTAAGTGTTGCGTATCGCAGCAGCACACTAAATGGTAATTTTTTTTTTTTTAACCTTTTCTTTTAAAGTAAAGGAGAGGGCTTCACATAGATCAAAATCTGACATTTTATATTTTCAGTGTAAAACAAGCCCTCAGGCTCTTGTACATTAATTTTCTACCTGACTTATATCATCAGCATATTCGAGCTGTTCTGCATCTATTTTCACCTTGGTCCTCTCAGCTTCTGTCTGTGCGTGTTGCAAAGAGACTTTTTTGCCCTCTAGTTCTGAGTCAGCTGTTGAAATGTGTCTGAGCAATGCAATCTTAATTATATCACATTAGCCGCCATATCAGGCAGAAAGGCATGAGTAAAAGGAGTCACTAAACACATTTGTCCTGCAGCTTTGATGCTGTGGGTGTTCTGGGTCTCGCCCTCATGCATGACTGTCAGTGAGTCGGTGTGTGACAACACAGAGTTGCGTGTGGACAGCAGGGAATATTTGACTGTATGTGGTTATATTTATATGTACTATATACCTAATGCATGAAGTAACATTGCATACTTCATGCATGCCTGGCAAAATAATTCATAGCCTTCGACTTTTTATTTACACGTTTTCAAACTACAACCCTAAACTTAAACATATTCTGTTCTGCTCCTAATTAATAGTGTCCACTTGTGTGGAATTTATCATCAGTATAAATATAATTGTTGTGTGAAAGCCGAAAATCCTTTGCTTAATTGAGCACATGAATGTTTAACAAGTATATTTGCATTTTTCAATACTTTAATTAAAATTGATCAAATATATTTCCCTCATATGAAATAGAAGTAAGCATACAATCTTGTTCAGTAAATTAGAATATGTGTTCCAATAATGCTCTTTTGTTAGATTACAAATACTTTCTGAAAATATTTTTCGGCAGGTATTGCACATACTTTTTATTAATAAAAAGTATGTGTATGTTGTGTCTGTATCTGTTTATGTTTTCTCTATAAATCTCAATGATTTGCAGGAATTTTCCTCAACTTTAGAACTTGTAAATAAATTGTTCTTGGCAGAACACTTATCAGTTAAAATATTTGGGTATATGAACTTTTACACAAAACAATGTAATGGCTAAGCCTTCATATTTTAAATGGACAATGACAATTTTTCTGCCTCCTGGACATGGGACAAAGGGAAAATTTTAAATGATTTTCAGCTATAGGTTGAAAATGCAGTCAGAGACTGAAAAATCAGAATGTCATCCACCAATAAACTGTTAGTGATCATAAAAGGACATAACTACTTACCTGTTATAACTGATTGAATGTTTAGGAGTGTCTGATTATTATAACAACACAAAAAAAGGAAAAACAATAAGTGTCCAACACAAACATGTTTCTTTAAAAGTATAGCTCACCTCTCTTAGGTTCTGCTACTTTATAACAGTTGTAAATATTTTTCTAGATAACTTCAGTCTTTAAAACATGAAAGAATTAAGTCTAAAGTGTTTGTTTTTGTAGCTTAATGCCACTGAGAAGTGTGTAAGAATGGCAAAATAAACCAACTGTTGATAGAAAGCTGTAGGAAGTAATATTTGCAGTTTACCACAAGTCATATGGGACAAAACAAATGTGGAACAAGGCAGTTGGGTTAGACAACAAATGTAACATTTGGCATGCATGCAATGCTCTGTGTGTGCATGAATACTAATATGGTACATGACACTGAACAGACCGTCCTCACTGTGAAACTGATGTCATGCTGTGGGGATTCTCCTTTCAGAAGTGACAGTGAAGGTGGTGAGAGTTACTCAGAATATGAATGGATACCAATCCTAAACGAAAACTTTCCAAGAGATTATCAAAAAAAATGATATTACAGGGGGGCAAAGACCCTGTAATATTGCTGTGAAGCCAGAGCCACAAAGCAATGATTTGGGTCAAAGAATGTTCATAAGACAAAATTGCACAATCATAAGGCAAAATTGCACAACCTAAATCCAACTGGGAATCTGTGATAAGACTTGAAAATTGCTAACAGAAGCTCTACATCCAGTCTGACTGAGCTGGACATATTTTCCAGAGAAGAACGGGTGAAAGTTTCAATCTCTAGTCACTTCTGTTTTAACTGAAACAAAAGGTGGAATTGGCTCATTTGCTAAATAGAAAAAGCACACCACACTTTTTAACTGTTTATTTGTAAAATGTTTTTTTCAAAACCGTGTGTAATGTTCTGATGCTTTACAGCAGGAGTGTCAAACTCCAGTCCTCAAGGGCCAATGTACTGCAGTTTTTAGATGTGCCACAGGTACAAAACACTGGAATGAAATGGCTTAATTACTTCCCCCTTGTGTAGATCAGTTCTCCAGAGCCTGACCTCGTCTATAGGCCATTATACTATGACCTATAGAATAATAGGTCATTATTATTATATTTATTCTATTAAATAGAATAATAGTCACCTAATTATTCTATTTAGGTGTGGTGCAGCAGAGTCACATCCAGAAGTGACTGGAGTTTGACACTTGTGCTTTACAGTAACACACAAATACAAATACCTTTGAACTAATACAAACATCTGTGATGTCCAGAGTGGCATGTCTGTGTCTTTCTGTCTTTTTGTGGCTCTTCAGATCTTTCCTTTCTGCACAGGTGTAATCTAAAAAGGTCATGTGAAATTAATTCCCTCTCTGTCCTGAGATTTAAAATTTAGCCAGCATTTGCTATTGCAAACTAAGACAGATTGTTTTAAAATACAATCCTCGTCCTTTCAAAATGGTCTTTTGAAACTGCTTTGTAATCTTCTAGGGGATTACTCAGTGTTTTTGTTGTTGTTGTTGTTTTCAACCCTGTCGAGAGAGAACGGATAAAACATTTTAATGTAGTGGCATTGGTCTGCTTAATCCAGTTTTATGTGACACCACCCTGCACTATGTATGTGTCCTGACCCTTCATGTAAAACAAACAAAAACACTTGTCATCCAACTCTAAAACAGCTGTTTTGGGTCTCTTCTGCACCAACTGAGATGCAAGTTATTTAAATCTAATAATGTGAAAATCCCCAATAAATAAGTTCTGCAACTTAAGTAATTCTTCTCTCTTCTTACAGATACATTAGTTTTCAATTTAAATAAGCAACAGCAACTCATTATGCTCCAGTTGATGTATTTGGTGTTCTGAAAAAAAATATGTAAGAATGCACATGGAATACATTAGCTGCACATCACTGGATCCGCCTTAGCGGCTCCAACCGTTCGGTTACCTAAGGATTGCACAATAATTGTTGATGTTTGAAGTGTTGTGTGAAGAAGAGGTGATGCAACACAGGGGTAAGCCTTGCTCCAACTGTTTTTCAGCTTCTTGTTTGCATCTACCTCAAAGTGGGAACATCCTTTTCAAAAGTCTGTGAAAAAAATTTCCTAATCTCAGGATGAAACATCTTTCTCAGCCCAACTCTTTCAGTGAGCAGAAGGAAAATGAGAGGAAAAGTAACTAAGATGTGAACCTTAACTTTGTGATGCTCAACCACATAAAGTTCATACATTTTGCATAAATATGTTGAATTTTGTAGCTGTTTTGCAGTGACATGCGATCATTGCTATTTTCACCCTGTGGTTTGTACTGTAAAGTATTTATTTTTTATTTAGCTTAACTAATTTTGATTTTTTTTTTCTTCTTCAAAATCGCTTAATTTTCGCATTTTTCCATTCAAATTCTCGGAAGCGCCACTGATGAGGCAGGCAGTTCTCTTGCCTCATGGCAGGGGGCGCTCGTGATCCCAGACATGGTGACTCCACGACTGCAGAGTAAGAGACAGTAACAGCGAGCTGGCTGTCAAGTGCAGCGATATATTTATAGTTGTCTCCTCGTACCACAGCAATCACTTATTAATAATCGCAAAAATAAACATTAAGCTTAAAACCATACTACTGCAGCAGACTGAATGTTCTGCTCTTTGTGTGGGAAATATTTCAGTGGGGGTTTTTTTAGGAGCGTTGTTGTCAGTTGCTATGGCAACGAGTCTGCGCGTAGCCTGGCCAATGCAGAGAGCGAGAAATACGTGGTTTTGAGTTGTACTTAAACGGTTTTTCCCTTTGCTGTGAAGCACAGCACGAAATTAATGATACCTAAATTTCCAAGTGTCATTGAGTTGCGGCAGCGCGGCTATGGACGGCATCTTTTTGCCCTCCAGCCTTGTCCGCATGCGCAAAACTTCCTTATGTAATCAATAACATGAGGGTGGTCTACATTTGTATATCTGAGTATGATAAAGTCAGTGCCTCACCAGGATTGCACCTCACCGCACGTCACTGCTGTAATGTAAAATCAAAGACGTTGAAATGTACAGGAAGTGCAAACACATTTGTAAGCCACTGTATCGGAATGAATTGGACTGGAATGACCTGAATCTCCAGTGGATTCTACCTGATTGGACCCGTTCGGATTACTGTTTTGTGTTGTGAGCTAGTGCTTAACAAGCAATCTTAATTAAATTCAAATATGTATTTATTTTTGCTAAAATAAGAATTGTTTTACATTGTTTAATACCTTCAAGGTGTGCATTTTACCTGAGAGTGGTGATAAATTTATAACTGGTTTAAATTGACAAAAGGTACTTCACTAGGAATAAAAGAAACATTTTACAGACCTTTTTGTCAGTTTGTCCTGTTTAGTTTAAATGTAAATAAGCCCCTGGTATCTAAACCTAACATATGAACAAACGCTAACCCAATAATAAACTCCTATATTTTCAGTTTTTCATGTGGCATACAACGGTTCCAGTACAAAGTGACCCATTCCTGTCCTTTTCAACCAGCCGGCTGTCCTCTAGGTCTTCAGGAGAGATTTGTTAAAAATCAAAATGGATGGCTTTTATGCAGTTTTTCTGCTGACAATCACCTATTGTGACTGAGTGGACACATTTATGCGAAAGGCTGGGTGGAGGGTGGGGGACAGTTAAATCGCTCACACTGCACAAAGAAAAATCTCTCTCTCTGTCTGACAGAGCTGTTTTTATCTGTCTGGGAGCCGGCTTCGTCCTGCTTCATTTGAAAAAAAATGCATCTTACCCATTTCTGTTTACACTCTGTGCGTATGATTGGGAGACTTGTGATACTGTTTGCATTGCCATTCATGAACGCATCCTCCTTAGCAGAAAAGCATGTATAGTTGTGAATGAGCAGTTTTGAATTTCAGGCATCTGTTTACTTGTATTTATGCCGTTTATGTTGATTAGTTTCTACTATGACAGACAAAACAGTCTTGTGGATGTCTATTAATGTTTTTTTTTCACCTACACAGACTCCTTAATTAGGCACAGTCCTCCTCTTTCATGTCGATTTGCTATAAGAAGAATTAAAATCTTTATTTCACAAGTACAAGACACCAGAAATAACTCCTTGGAAATCACTTGGGATGCCACCTGGTTTTCTCCTTGTCAAGATAAAGCTGTAATTAAAATCTCATTTTTGGATTTCCGAGTGCCTTAATGAAGAAGGTTAAGACCTTGATATTTTCAGTCTGCACTAAGAAATTCAAATATTGACTTTTCCATTTAGGGGTTTCACATTCATGTGGAAAATATTTGCAGCTGATTGATTTTTTTTTTTCTTATTGCAACAGTCATTGTCTACTGAATTCCCATCATTTTTGAGTTATTTTCGAGCAATATTACAACATATAATGTTTTGTGAAAACATTCACAAAACACTACCAACAAAACAGTTTTTAAACTATTTTATTACATTTTGTTGTATTACAAAGAATTACTAAAATTTATTTTTGTGGCGGTGACTACACAAAAAAGTACACTTTTTTGATTATTTATGAAACATTCTAAAAAACACATATTTTATCACAATTATCAACTACTTTCTGATGGTTTGTCATATAAATTTTCATAAAACCTTTGAGGTCTGTGGTTGTAATGTGCAAAATTTGAAAAATGAATAGGCATGTTGTTGCTCTACTCGCTGACTGCATCAATTGTTTTCTCTTACCTGTCTTGACTTTACTTCCCAAAGCTAGACATTGTTTTATCTGTGAGATGCATTAATTCAGGACCATCTGGGCATCAGCTGAGTGACGGAGGGGAGATGAGTAAAGATCTGAGGTCTACTTTATCTCTCCACTGTCATCCCCCTCTCCACATCTGGCCTTTCATACGTTCATCCTTTCTTCTCCTCTCCCTCTGTGTTTCCTCTCCCCTCCTGACTTGTCGGCTTTCGGTGTGATGTGGCGGGGTTAAAAGGTCAGCCTGCTCCATATTGTCTGCAGCTACAGTGAGACCAGCCATAGATCAGTATTTTCCAAGTGACTCGCAGCCCACCCATGGGTCTGAAACCGTGACAGTGAATTGTCATATTGGGCTGAAAGATATGGTCAGTGTCCACAAACTAATGGACTCTCTGAGTGCATCACCTGTCTACAGAGATTTTAGCCAGTATGTCGAAATCATGTTGTCTCAGACCAGTTCCACTGGTCAGGTTATACAATATTCTATCTTTATTCTCGCAGCAATGATATGAAAGTGATAATAAAAGAAACCCACTGGTTTTCATGTCTGAAAAGTGACATGAATGGTGCTGGGTGAGTTCCTCTAGTTACCATGCAGCCAAACACAACCACCCTCCTTAAAACTTGATCTGACCAGCCTTCCTTAATGTAAACCCATTGGCACATATTTCCATTATGGTATGGTTGCTGTTAATGATGATGAGGCGTCTTCTCACAGTAGTGTTAGACAAATCGGAATCATGTGTGGTGCAGCTTGAATTTACCAACTTTCTTAACAAATTGGCATTGTAGCAAAATCAACAATAAAACTGACATGCAAATTTGCCAACAAAATTTCATTTAGGATGTAAATGACAACAGTTTTATTTATGTATGTATTTATTTGAGAGCTCATGCTGTCTCTGATAAGAAGGTGCGCTGGGTGGTGACCCATATAACCAATAACAAAACTCCCAGCATTCCATCTCTACTCTGCTACCCAACCAGAGTGTACCACTGTTTATTTTTATCTAAACATTGCATTACTTAATTACATAAAGGATTAATTATTGGCCTATTCTAATCCTCCAATGAAAACCTTGTGAATCTGTAGTTGTCAAATGTTCTCCAGGTCATTGATTATTCTTTTACAGTACAATAATTCCTCAACAACACTGTAACCCAGTGACTCCGTTTTAATCTACCAAGATTAAAATGGTTAAATTAAGACTAACTTGGATTTCTTCAGTGGATAATTTTTTCCCCTTTCCTCCTGTGGCTAGGGCCTTTTTATAATGTTTGATTTGGTGGATTTTTGACAACAAAATTAATAATCTCTACAAAAAAATGGCCTCTGAAATGTAAGCTAGGTTTCAGAACAATTAATACAGTTAGGGTTCAAGTTTAGTCTGTACTTTCAAGAGTGAAAACGTGTAGATCATACATCATACATGTCTGATCTTTTCTAATCTTTTTTGTAAGTCCGTTGGTGAGTCTTAACTTGTCCTAAATAAGGACTAAAACCTAAGGCTGACAGAAATCCTTGGCATTGTTTCTTTTTTTGCAAATTCAGCTGAAAAGTCATTGGAAAAACCGGAGCTACTCTAAAGTGGATCTGGGTTTGCAAATAAATTCAGACAGGTACACTGTAAAAACGTATTGTAGTATATTTTATTTAATATTGTTATCTTTGTTTCTTTTTATGTTGGAGAGGCGTCTTGTAATTTTTATCTGGAAAGAAGTTTTATTTATTTTTATATATATATATATG